>VZTD01003341.1:679274-709086 GCA_013397725.1 Rhagologus leucostigma | reverse complement strand
AAAAAAGGAAAAAAGGCAGGGGGGATAAGTTTCCAGGATCTGAGTCCAAGAAACGTCTCAAAGGGATGAGATAGGGATTGCAGTCAGCCTCATCTGCTGAACATACCCCCAGCCTGGCTCTGCCATCACCCCAGCCCGGCGATTCGCCCCGAATTTGCCTGGAGAGGGTGGCTGCAGCTGGGTGAGCATCCCACAGGCCTCAGTGGGCACCAGGTGCCTTGAACCACCCCAGAACAACTGTGACCGCAAGAAGGTGGAAACGCAGGGAGCGGAACAGGACAGGGATGCAGGAGCATCCTGCGGGCACTGGCAGGCAGCCTCGGTGGTCCCGGCAGCCCCGGTGGTCCCGGCAGCCCCGGGGCAGGTGCTACTCGCAGGCCAGCTTCCCGTCGAAGCTGGAGAGGGCGATGGCGAAGGCCTGCACGGCGCACAGCGGGTAGTTGTAGTCCATGGTGAAGGCGTCATCCGCCACACGCCCAAACTGCATCACGATGTAGTCGGCTGTGGGAGAGAGGGCGAGCAACTGGGATGTCACCTGTGCACCCAGGCTGCCTTTCCCCAGCGAGCCCACGCAGCAGCAGCATCCCAAAGAAGCTGCCCACGCGCCCCCACCCAAACTCTGCCCTGTGACTCCTGCGCTGGCTGCGCTGTACTGCAGCGCGGATCGCCAAAAAGCATCGTTTTCCCATTGCACGGACCTCTGGTCCCCCTGGCACCCCCGTCCCCGGGTGCCACAGCCCCCAAGGGACAGGGACCCCACTCACCCCACCCCCACCCCGCCGGCCGTGGGATCGCTGCTGCTGGAGGGCGGGTGACAGGAAATCTGTAAAAATAACCAGGGGCCCTCAAGAGGCTTTTTCTGTCCCGTAACCCAACACCCCGGAGGCCAAGGGCTTCTGACTGCGCCGGACAGGTGACGAGCGGCCGCATCCAGACAGAGCTGCTGCCACCCCTGAGGGACCGTCCCCGAGGCACGGTGCGCCCCGGGGTAAGCCCGCCAGCGGCGGGGGGTGTGCGCTGGGGACAGTGCTCTGGGGTGGCCTGGGCTGAGTGGGTGGCTGTAGTGTGACGGAGGGCTCAGCACCCCACAGGATCTCTCCTTGCCCTAAATCTGCCTGGCAACAGGAGCCCCACGGCGCCAGTGCCCAAGGGCAGCTCCTGTGGGGTGCCTGTCCCGCTTCATCCCAGCTCCAGCAAAGGCAGGCAGGACCCCAAAGCATGAAAAAACTAAACCTCAGCCAAAACAGCGGGTGCTGGGACCAGCTCATGAGGGAGTGCTCCCCCACCCTATCCCCTGTCCCATCCCACCCCCGTCCCAGCTTACGGTCACTGCTGTGCACGATCTGGAAATTTTTGACGGAGGCATGGGTGACCCGTCCGTGGAAATTGAGGACGTAGGATTGGGTCTCGTCGTTCCACACCGGTGCCTTGTTGTGCAGCTCGATCACGTTGTCCATGTTCCTGTTCTGCCATCGCATCAGGAGGCCGTCGTTATCCTGGGGAGGGGCAAGAGGGAGCAGAGCAGAGTTGGGGTGACCCCTCCAGAGCCCTGCCACCTCCTGTGGCTTGCCTGGGGGATGCTCTGCAGCAGTACCCAGCTGGAAATGGGATCTATCAGGGAGAAAAGACCAGACACCATGTCTCCCACCTCCCAGGGACACCTTGAGTTTCAGGGACACCTGAAAGTCTCTCCATGCCCCAAGATGGGTAAAATCCAAGGTGGTGCCTTGCAAACCCAGCTCCCAAGGAGTTTCTCCCAGTCTGGCCTCTGACTCACGTTCCGGGGCCGGATGGGCACCCTCTCACAGTCAGCGTTCATCCCAGGGATGATGACAGTCATCTTCCGGGGGCCTTTGAACCCCAAAACGTTGGTCTCCTGCAAGAGAATCCCCGTTTCTAAAACCAGCAACCACCGTGGGTTACAGCCTCTCACCGGGGCCGAACGAGGGCTCAGGGGTGGCTCCAGCCCATCCCACACCTCTGCAAGCCCCGGTGAAGGGGTGCAGGGTGGGAGCCCCTCTCTGCCTGCCCGGGAGGGCTGGGGAGGGGCTCGGTGTGTGGCTGCTCTTACGTAGACCACAGCCGAGAGCTCCTGGCGCACGTTGGACCAGTCAGCGTTGGCCCGGTCGGGGTTCGCGCCGTTGTCGAACACGGTGAACCTCGTACCCATCAGGTTGGATCTGCACCCAAGGGTGGGAGATGGCTGCGGCTGATGCCACTGAGTCCCCTCCACCCCCTCCGTGACCCCTCTCCAGGCACAGCCTTGGCTTTGGTCTGGCTGCAAACCCCTGGTGCAGCACCCTGCCAATGCTGTCCTTCCCACTCTTCAGTCATTTTGTCGGGTTCAAGGCAGCCCTAAATCAGGGCGTTATAGGGTGCTGCCACCACGGGGACCCCCAGCATTGCTGTGTGGCTGCTGGCAGTGCGGGCTGGGACTTGCCAGGCGCCTTTTCTAGCCATGACCTGTCTGCTGGGAGGAACCGGCCAAGCTTGTTTTCCCCTCTCAGCCCCCCACCACTCCTCAGGTCAGGCACAGCAGTGGGAAATGCTGAATTTAGCCTCCTGTCTGCCCCAGCTGTGGCTTGGGATGCCTGTAACCTGCAGAATGGCAAGAGGGTGCTGCAGAAATGGGGTGCCACCAAAATGGGGGACCACCTCTGCTCCTACCTCAGTTTCCCAATGAAGTTCTCTCCACCCCGTGACAGGTCAGTGGGGTCGATGGAGATGAGGTAGTTGGAGGTTTTGCTCTTCTTACGCTTCCTCCCAGCAAGGAGGAACACCTGGTAGAGCAGTGGGACCGTGTGGGAATGGGACATTGTCACTGCCATTGCCACTGCTGTCCCCAGCTCGCCCCCCAACAAGTCACTGCCATGACCGTGAGCAAGTCATGAAGATGATCCCCAAAATACCGACTGCGTTATGGGGCAGGAGGGGCTGAGACCAGCCCAGCTTTAGGACAGCTCTCTAGCCAGTGTTAGCTCATCATCCCGGGTACCATCCACAGGGGCATTTCCCGGGAGGAATTTCGGGAGAGGGGAGCAGCCTCATTCAGGACACACCAGCACAGGGGGATGCAGGCGAGCATCCCCCCCAAACCCTGAGGGTGCTCCCCGGGATGGACACAGAGCCCCAGGGGTCCCCATGCCCCCACCCCAAATCACCTTCTTGTCATTGTCCAAGTGAAGGTAATAGGTGGGGTACAGCCCCCGGTCCATGCCCCTCTTGTCCCGTGTCACCCGGCATTTGATGGTCACCCCCTGCGGCGCCGGCTGCAGCACGAACTCCTCCAGGTTGTCCACCTCGATGACAGGGGACGGGGGCCTCTCCTCCTTCTGCTGCTGCGTGAGAGGGGATGGTGACCCCAAAGCCCCCCTCCTTTCCCAGCTAATTGCTCCTTGCTGTCCACCCCCCCGGGCTGGGGCTCTGCAGCCGGTGGCTTTGGGGACAGTACCGTGGTGGGTCTCACTGGGAGTGCTGCAAACCTCCTGACCTGCCCTGGTGGGATCCCCATGGCTCTGAGGGGTCTTTTGTACCTTCTTTGATTTCTTTGCTTTCCCCTTCTTGTTGGAGTTTTTCTGCAGGGTCTCCGGGGTCTCCTCCTCACTGTCAGCCCCTCTGGGAGGAACTGCGGGCAGGAAGAGGCAGGGGCACAGAAGGAAGAAGATCCTGACTCCACTGAGCCCCAAAATCAAGCTCAGCACAGTCCCGTGCCAGCATCAGTGATTGGAACTCCCCTCTTCATGGCCAAGCTCACTGCACCCCCTGAAGCCTCACCAGAACCCACCACCCTCCAGTGCCTGGCTCTCACCTTTCTTTTTGGATTTTTTCTCCTTTGGGGGGTCCCCACCAGTCTGGAAGAGGGACGCTGGGTTTTTCTTCTTCTCTGACCTGATGGGTTTGGTGCTGGAGTCGGAATCGTCCTCCTCGTCACTGCTGGTGGCAGCTGTGAGGGACATGGGGGACATGGTCACACAGCACTGGGTGCCGTTGGCTCAGGGTGATGCCATCAGGCAGCAGGACTGGCTGCCACCCCCTCCTGCTCGTCCCACACCTTTCTTCTTGCTTTTCTTCTCCTTCTTCACCTGGAACACGGACATTGGCTCCTTCTTGGTGCTTTTGGCAGATTTGGCTTTGCTGTCAGGGTCACTCTTGTCTTCTGCTGGGACAGAGGAGCTGGTGAGCAGCCAGACAGGGGGATGGGAACGGGCAGTGATGGGGACGAGGAGGTGGCAGGGTCGGAGCAGCAGGAAGGGCTGAGCAGGGGGGATACCGCACGGGGAGGAGGCGATGGCCCTGCAGCCCCCTGAGCCTGCCGGGACAGTGGCGGGGACGGGGTGCAGGCACTTCCCTGCCCCGGCAAGGACAGATGCAAGTGACAACAGAGCTGGGCTTAAGCCATCCCCGTCCCCTGGGCACTCACCCTTCGGCTTCAGCTTCTTCTCCCCCCCGCCTGAGAGGGGCTCTTTGGGGAGCTTCTTCTTGAGCTTTTTTGGCGGGTTTTTATTCTCCACCTCTTCCTCATCTTCCTCATCTTCCTCATCCNAGCGGCCGCAGTGGGCGCTCATCCCGTCACCCCGGGGTGGTGGCCGAGGGGCCCGGCCCGGCCGCGCTGTCCGGCGGGCGTGGGACGTGTCCAGCGCCGGGCACCGCGGGCGCAGCCACAGCGCTCTCTCGCGGCCGCGGCCTCGCCGTGCGGAGGACGGGGCCGAGGCGCTTTTCGCTCCAGAAAAGTGTCCGGGGACCCAACTGCCACCTTCCCAGGGAGTGTGCCACCCCCTCTTCCCCTCCCCGCCTCGATCCCAACTCCCCAACCAAGGCAGTGAGCGCAGCTCCCCTGCCACATCCCCGTTTCTCCCAGGTCCGTAGCTGGGTTTTAGCCGAAAAGCTCTGCCGGGGATGTGCAGAGCCCCAGCAGAGCCCCAGCAGAGCCCCAGCAGAGCCCCAGCAGGCACTGGGAGCACCGACGGCGCTATCGGGACGCGGTGCAAGGGGACACGAGGTGCCACGAGCGAGTGCCTGCAGAGGGGTGGGTGTTGTCCCCGCACCTTGCGGCTTCTTGGGGCCCTTGGCCACTTGGGAGCGGGGAGCCGGGCTTTCCTTCTTCTTCCGAGGCTCCTTGGCGAGTTTGGAGGAGGGGTCCTTGTCGCTCTCCTCCTCCCCCCTCTCCTCCTTCTTCTTCCTCACCTTCTTCACCCCTGCGCATTTCAAGAGATGCCCACGATGGAGAGCGCCTCAGGTGCGGGATGGGGCCACGAGGGGGGCCCGGTACTTCCCCCCATTCCCATGGGGGCTGGGGGGGGTCTGCGCTCACCCTGTGCTGGGGCAGGGGGCTCCTCTGCAGCCCCCGCCTCGCTCGGCTTCTTCGCCCGCGGCCGCCGTGGTTTGGCCTCGGGCTCCAGCCCAGGCTCCTGCCTCTTCTTCTTCAGCTTCTGCCCTCATGGGCGGTGCTGCAGAGGTGGTGCCAGCCTTAAACACCTTTTCCCTTTACCGGGCAACCCCTGCTCATACAGCACCGGGGCCCTTTCAGAAACACAGCCAGGCTTTTCCCTGGCCCGACACGGGAGCGAGGGACGCGCTCCGGAACAGGGACACACTCACACCCTCCAGCGAGTGACTTACCGTGGGGCAGCCCCGCGAGGAAGGCAGAGGGAGGAAAACAGAAAGGACTGTGAGCAGACAGACAGAACATCGGCCCTGGGACGGCCCCGGAGATGAGGGATGTGGCGATGGTGCTGCTGTGACACCGTGTCAGCACAGAGGAACAAACCCCACTGTGGCCACAGGGACCCTGGCTGGGAGCCGCTCTGGGCACTGATGGGCACTCTGGGTACCTGAGCTGGGACAAGGGACATGGGGATGGGCAGACAGCCTGGCCTCTCACCTCCATCTCCTCTCACCCTCGCGAGAGGCTCCTGTCAATGGCAAGGAGGTCAGCAGGAGCAGGGAAGGAGGAGGATTAGGCACAGCACACCTAATCCCGGTTAGCTGGGGCTATAAATAACCCCGATTTACCAAATACGGAGCATGTGGGTCAGCACTTGGCTCTGGACAGGAGGTATTTGGGGAGTGGGTGTCAGCTCAGGGCTGTCAGAAAGTGAGCTCAGCAAATCCAGATGCACCAGGGCTTCTTCCACTGCCCAGCAGAGCATCTTCCCCCTCACAGGGGTTTCGCTTCTCCTGCATGCTCCAGGGTGGTGTGTGGAAGTGTTTTGCAAAAGGTGGGATCCTGATGGATCCCAGGACTGTGAATTTGGGGAGGGGGAGGTGGGGGCTCCATGGTGAATCTGGGAACCGGCTGCTTTTTTCCGTGTCATGAGCTCACACGGAAAAGCTCTTTTGCACCCCCTAATCCCTTAAGCAGCTGTGGGGTGGGCAACCACTCCCTTACTTAACAAAGCCCTTCAAGGAGGAGCTGCTGATTGAAAATTAAATTGGGTGGTGGATGAAATTGCTGCTGAGACCCTTCCAAGGCCGGGGGGGCACCTGGGGGCTGTTCGGAAGCGCAGGGAGGGGGGGGTCTGGCTTTCAGGGTCGTGGCCTGGGGAAAGTGAGTCACAGTTTACAGCTTAACTGAGGGGCTTAATTAAAGTGTTATTTAAGAACTAGGAACCCTCCTCATGGGCTGCTTCAAAGTGATGGAGGGGGGGATTCAGAAGGATGCCCAAAGAAGGGAGGGTTGTGGAATTTTCTCTACCCACCTGCTCTGGAGGGGGTTCCCGAAAATCTTATGTCCTCCCAGGCTGGCAGCACCCCAACAGAGCAGTCCAACCAGCCCCAAATCGGCCTTGGCGTGGACTCTGAGGTTTGAGGGTCTCTGATGTCCCCAGCCCTCGGGGACAGCCCACAGCAGGGGATGGTCGCACATGGGATGGAGGGGAAGGATTTTTTCTCACCTGTTTGGGCTTGTGCTGCTGGGGGCTCCCCGGCTCCTCGCTGGGGCTGTGGGGCACAGAAAGCAAAAGGATGAGGGCTTTCAGCCCTCCACAGACCCTGGGGGCACGAGATTGCCCCGAGTTTTGGTAAAGGGGGAAAGGTCAGTCTTTCATTTGGCTCCAGAAGCATTTCCCCCTGTCTCGACTGGGTCGAGCTTGTCCGACATCATCCTTCCTGACAGGGAGCACAGGACAGGCTCTGCCTCGGCCGAGGGGGACAGCAAGGAGCTTAATTTGGGGATCCCCCTCTAACAAACACTTTTCCTCTCTGTAACTCAGTGATCATCACCCCACCAACCCCCAAAGCAAAAACACTGTGATAAAACTGCTCACTAAATCACNCAGCTTCCAGGATGCTTTCCCTCAGAAGGGAAAATTCACAGAATTCACGGAATTACCAGGTTGGAAGAGACCTTCAAGATCATCGAGTCCGACCTCTGTCCTAACACCTCAACTAAACTAAACCATGGCACTGAGTGCCACATCCAATCTCTTTTTAAACACGTCCAGGGATGGTGATTCCACCACCTCCCCAGGTAGACCATTCCAATATTTTATCACTCTTTCTGTAAAAAAGTTTCTCCTAATATCTAACCTATATTTCCCTTGGCGCAACTTAAGACTGTGTCCTCTTGTTGCATTTAAATTGAAAACAGGAGGAAGAAAAGCGCTGGAGGAGGAGGGAATCCGCTGGGGGTGTCCAGCACATCACCCACCCCTCGGACCCCACCCTGCCCGCCGGCACTCACCTGTCGGCAGCCCAAACCTCGCGCAGGATCTCCGTCTGCAGCGGCATCGCTCCCGGCACTGCCTCGGCCGGGCCGGCTCCGTCCGTCCTGCCCTGCCCTGGATCCCTGCCCTGGATCCCTGCCCTGGATCCCTGCCCTGCTCCCCGGCACCGGCCCCGCAGCCCCTACCAGCCCAGGGCCGGGGCCATGGGGTCAGTCTCAGCCACAAGAGCCAGAACGGCCCCACAGCATCGGCTCGGCCGCCTCCGCAAGTCTCTGTGGTGGGAGGAGGAGAAGGGAAAGGAGGAAGAGTGGGTGGAGGAGATGATTAACTTTATTTCTCCTGAAACTCGGTTAATAGGATTTCAGGGGCTCTCAGCCAGGCTTGCCGGGGGAGCAGCTGGCAGGGCAGTAATCGCAGGAAAAGGGGGCTCTGCGGGAATGCAGGGGGTCAGGCAGACCTCGGTGTTTTTTTGGGGTGCACAGGTTCCCCCGGCCGGGTGGGGTCCCAGGCACAGCACAGCCACTCGCTCCAGTGGGCAGAGGAGCGGCTCTCTGACCGTGTTCGGGGTTATCCTCCCTGGGTATCTTTGGTTTTCACCCAGAAATGTCCTCTGGGTGAGCGAGGAGCAGGATTTGGGCTGTTCCGTGTGAGTTATGCACGGAAAGCCCACGCAGGGAAGGCAGCACCCCTGGCTCCGGGCGGTGCTAAGGGTTTCTGTGCTGACCTCTGCTCTGCTCTGACCCCGTGTCCCGAGGTCTCTTTGGATGATGGGTTTCATAACCTCCTGCTCATGCCTCACCTCGTTATTACACCACTTAACGTTTAACTCTTAATATTCCTCCTCAGAGGCCCCCACGGATGCTGTTGGGTTGCAAAGCCAGAGGAGCCAAGTGTCCCCAGTGTCCCCACCGGACCCTTGGCCTTGCCCAGCTCACCACGGTCCCCCCAAAACCCCCAGCCCGTGCTCGGTGCCACTAGATGGCATTTGAGCACTGCACACTGAGACCCACCAGCACCGGGAACTTCTGATGCCTCCCTGCAAAACCCTCCTGGTTTCCCTTTCATCTCTGAACCTCATCTCGTCACCCGCACGAGCCCAGTTTCTCTTCCAAGGGACAGAAAAGCACCAAGCCAAAATAAACCAAAAATCTGCTTAAAAACGGGGAGCAAGCCCAGAAACTGCAAAGCAAGTTGGTTTTTTGTTGTTTTCTCTTTTTTCCTGTAGAGATTGTTTCCTATGGAAAATGTGGCTTGGGCTGCCCCCAAAGGACTTTTTTGCCCTGCTGCAAGAAAAAACAAAAAGCCCACGTTTCACAGAGGCCCTGGGTCTCGCAGCAGCCTCCAGGGAGGTGCATCCCGTGGTGGTACAAAAGCCAAGAGCTGGATGAGCAGCTGGAGCAGCCACACGGATGCCGTGCCACTCCTGCAGGTGCGAGAACAGACGGGCTTGAGAAATGATGCTTCAGGTACCGCCTGATGGGACCAGAGAAGAGGAGTTTTAACCAAATCTGGCTTAGTGTCCCAAGGTTGTGGAGGCGGGGGATACAAGAGGGATGGGCAGTCCTAACATCCCCACTGGCTCAGCTTTCTGCTCCCTCTACACCCTCAGTCAAGGGGCACAAATGACTCCTCCACCCACCCAGCTGACCCTCAGGAAGCCCCCTCCCAAAAGAATGCACCGAGGGGGGAAAAAAAAAAGCATAAGGATCAATCTGCCCGGTCGGAAAAATAGCTGAGACCCCCAAAGAACATCACCCAGCCAGGCATTTCCAAAGCACGGATTGCTGGCCCTTCACTGGCTCTCCAGAGAACAAAGGCACTGATAAAAAGGGGCAGCACCAGTCTTTGGAGACACCAATAATGCCTCAACTGCTGCGGCATCTCCCCCCAAGGAGCACACACCCACCCTCCCCACAGCCACCCCATTTGCTGAGCAGGATCCAGAGAAAGAGTACTTTTTTTTTTTCCTTTTTCTTTCAGTTGTTTATTTTCAAGCTCCAAAAGGGGTATTATTATAGAGACAGGAAAAATAACAACTGGAAAGCTGTTCTCACGGGGTAGTGACAGTGTCCCTTTAGGATGGAGAGGGCTGATGGCTGAGGAGGCAGCAGCAGCTCTGGTGCAGGGACACGATGCACCCGGAACTCCCTCGCCACGGGAAAGCCGCTCAGTGACAAACCCACGGCACCAGCTCAGACCCAGCCACTGGCTTTCTGAACCACGTGTCAACCTGCTCTTGTATTTTCCCCACGTACAGATCCCAAGTGAGCAATAAAACTCCCACTCAAAGCCGGGAGCCAAGGGATGGGGTGCAGGCTGTGGGTTGAGCGCCTGCGAAGCTGGGCAGGCTTTTGCTCCCTAAAGAAACAGGAACCAGCTCCTTCAGAAGGTAAAATCTGTGTGTGCCCCCTCCCCAAACAGTGCTTTAAAGACTGATGATGTCCCTGCACCCAGAGGCTGCAGCAGAGGCCGCGTGGGTCCTCACCCTGAGCCTGGCTCTGCGCTGCAACCCCCTTGGCCGCAGGCAAGGAGCCAGCAGGACACAAAGCCAATCCCTGTCCCCCGGGGCAGTGCTGGAGACACCCAGAGGCAGCACTGCAGCGTACAGAGAGCACGTCCCACATCCCAGCTCCTCTCAGAGGACCCAGGATGCTGTGCCGAGAGCGGACACAAAGCCGAGGGAGCTGGAACAAGCTGTCTACGGAAACCTCCCGAGAGCCAAGAGTTTTAATTTATTATTATTAATATTTTTTTTTCTTTTTCTTGCTGTTTAAATGCCATTTGTTCCACGTGCGGTGGTCCCATGGTGTCCTGCCGCTCCTGCTCTGCCCCCAGTGCACCCAGGGCGGTGGGACGGGGTCGCTGTTCTTCGCGAGGTGCTTTTTGCTTCCACGATCACACAAACTGTAACAAGCTTTACAAGAAAACACTGGCGAGTCCCGAGGTTTGGCAGCAACCTTTTTCTGCGCGGGCCGAGGGCACGAGGCTGTCCCATCCTCCTCCTCCATCATACGTGTCCTTCGGCCTCTTCACCTTCAGCACCAGGAGTTGTCGGTCCTTTTTCACAAGCCGCCTTCTCCGCTGCTTTTTCCATACCAGTTTTGCTGGCTGCCTCCTGCCAAACAGCAAATAAAACACACCGAGCTGGAAACAGGAGAGGGAAGGGGCGGGCAAGTGACAGGATGCTGGGAACAGGCACAGGCAGCTGAGCCTGGAAGGGGAGGCAAAATTGCCCCCCACAACTCCCCCGTGCCCATCGAACAGCGCAGCTCACACCGGAGGGTTCTGTTTTCTTGGCTCAGTGGCTGGGAGAGGTTAAAGCTCACCAGCTCGGCCAGCTTTTGGGGAAGGGATGGGACCCCTGGGAATGATGTGACCCATCTCAGCAGAAGCAGGGCACTGAGACAGAGTGAGCCCGGAGGGATGGATGGATGGATGGATGGATGGATGGATGGATGGATGGATGGATGGATGGATGGATGGATGGATGCATGGATGGATGCACACATGGATGCATGGATGCACACATGGATGCATGGATGCACGGATGGATGCATGGATGCACGGATGGATAGGGAAGAGAGGGACGAGGAGGTAAGGCAGCAGTGTCAGAGTGGAGTTACAGGACTGAGCCATGGGTGCAGCCCACTCAGAGGGTGCAGGAGAGGAGCACTGGGGCACAGGGAAGCCTTATGGCTGCTCCAGCAGTGACTGTGCCCATCACAGGGGCCACACAAGCCAACCACAGTGCCCGCAGCTGGCCGGGTCAGCCCCGCTCCCTGCCCGAGCCAGGTGCCCCAGCACGCTGCTCCCCAGGGGCTGCACCAGCCACTTAATCCACAGCCTCAACCTCCAGACACCGGTTCAGAAAAGATTATACTAAAAATGACCCACGCAGATGGCTTGCAAAGCTGTGTCCTCTCCCATTACAGTACACCGGGTTTTGTTCGGTGGAATTTTGGATGGGAGCCTGTTCTGAAACAGTGATCTCTCCGCCCGAGCAGAGGAGCAGGGATTGCCTTACCAGCTTCAGGAAATCCATCCTATCATGTCTCAAAATACCCCTGCCAGAGATGGAATGATACTTCATTTTACTGGCGACCAGGAGCTCATCAACAGTCCCTAGCTGGGAGCAGCAAAATGAAATACCAATGCCAGCCCTGTTATCAGCCCCTGTGAGCTCGCACTGCAAATGCTTTTATTGATGATTGAGCACCTGGTGGCAGCCTCTGCATAAGAGAGACCAAGAAGTAAAACACTTCTTCCCACTGCAGCAGGCTCTATCCCTCCATCCTCAACCTGGTCTATAATTCGGTTTAACCCATCTCTTCTCATCACAAACCTGTGGAGCATCCCTCAGCTCAACCCTAAAGCAACCCTAGATGGCCAAAAATGAGCAACACTCACCTTTGCATCCCTCTCTGCAAACTTTGTGAACATGTTGGCGTAGATCCTCCGGTCCCGCTCGTTGTGTTCCTTTGTTTTCTTCTGGCACACCGAGATCTGGGATTTCGCCGCTTTGTTCTGCGGATTCACTTCCAGCACTTTTTGAAAGTCACATTTTGCCAGCTCGAACTCGTTCATCAATAACCTGGCTTCACCCCTCCTGTACAAGCCTTTCTCATTGTCCTGATCCAACCCCAGAGCCTGGAAACACACACAGGTCCCTGTTAACATCTCAGAGCCCTCCCAAGAGATCCCCTACGGTTGAAGCCTCAATAAATCTGTCAAAATTAGGACAAGGTGGCTTCAAATCTCCAGAGCACTTGCATCTTGCTCAACAAAAATTGCCTCATCTCCAGCAGCAGTTGACAGATCATTAATATGGTTTTATTATCTCTCCTTGCTTAAAATACTTCTGAGTGTGGCAGTCAGTGGGAGACAAACCCACAGGCAAGAGATCAGGTGTAAAGGCTAAACTCAAGCCCTTTTGTCTCCCTGTTTTAGCAATGGCATTATTTTCCTTTAGTAAAATCCATATATATACCTCAGGCATGATTTACCTTTTAGACTAACACAAATATCCCATATATTTCCCGTATACAAGATGCTCAAATCTAAGCCTTTTATAAAAGAATTCAGAGTTTCCTGACAAAGATAAGGTCAAAGATCTTTTAGGGACTGGCAAAGCCCCATCCCATGCCTTGGTGGACTTGGAGATCTGCTGCAGCTCCACAGAGCTTGCCTGTCTCACACCCAGAGCAGAACCCAGTGGCCAGCCCCAGCCTGGGCAGACCCAAACAGCAACCCAAGGTGGTCAGTCTGCACAGATCCATTCACACGGATCTGGCTTTGGAAGAAAAGCTGCTGTAAATGCATGCCCAGCTGGATTTTGAACCCCAAAAGGCTCTTGTGGTCCTGCAGTCTCCGAGCACACAGCAGCCCCAGGGACCTCCACGTGCAGAAGGGATGCCACCCTCCCACTGCTGTTTGGAAATTCCTTCTTAATACGAAAAGAAATTTTAAAAAACCCCACCAAACTCCCAGTGAAAACTTGCAGGAGAAGAGGAGGCTCCATCCCCCGGGCTCGTGCAGCTCTACCTTGTCACAGCACTCGACAGCCTTGGCGTACTCTCGCAGCTTCAGGTAGCACATGGCCAGGTTGAGGAATGCAGCCAGGAGGAAGGAGTCAGAGGCCTTGGACTCCTTTTCAGACAAGCCATACTCCATTTCCAGCCAGGACACGATCTTCCCATACTGGATCACTGCCTGCAGGTACTTGCCTTCCTGAAAGCAGCAAAGAAAAGGCTGAGTCTGCCCCTGGAACGTCCCGTGAGCAGGTGACAAGTGCAATGTGGGGTGTTCAATAAATAGAGGGAAGGAGGAGGATCCCAGCTCCTACAGAAGCAGCAGGCTTGGGAAAAGCTGAGTCAGAACAGTGAGGAGCTGGGATGCCCCAGCTGGGAAGGGGAATGCAAAGCCCCTCAGCATTAGCCCCGGCCTGGGAAGGGCTGGATCTGCTGTCCTGCTCTGCAGGGAGCACACAGAGCCAAGGCAATGCTGGGAAAGGAGGACACATCTCGGGGAGCATCGAGGAGTGAGAAAAAGGCAGAGGGAGGGCAGGACTCGCCTTCCCCAGCACTGTCTGGGGGCACATGGCTTCTCTGACACTGATGGCTGCCAAATTCAGTCCCAGCTCCCCTCCTCTGCCTCCGCCAGCCCCAAGTTCACAAACCTTGAAGTACATCGTGCCCTTCTCCTTGACCACGGCTGCCTGCTCCAGCTTCTCCTTGGTGTCCATCTCCCACGACTCCTTGGCCTGCAAAGGAACACTTGGAGCACTCCCAGTGGAGCAGAGCAGCCTCCCCTGCCCCAGCAGGACCACGCCACTCTCTGGGACAGTGTGGTCACCCTCAGGGCTCATCAGGGCTGTACTGCAGAGTGTGGAGCCAGGTCCTGCCCCTGCTTTGCCCAGGGTGATGGCACGGGCAGGGGACTCATCCAGGGATGTGCAAATCCCATGGATCTCTCCTGCATCCCATCCCCAGCCTTCTCATGGGCACAGCCAAGCTCCACAGGGCTAGCTGGACGCAGCAGCTTTTATCAGTGCAGCCCAGGGGATAAAAAAAAAGAGGAAAAAAGGAGGAAAAAAGGGGAAGAAAATAAAAAGAAAAGAAGCAAAAAGGGGATAAAAGGAGAGAAAAAGGAGAGAAAAAGGAGAAAAAGGAGAAAAAGAAAAAAAGGAGAAAAAAGGTGAAAAAAGGAAAAAGGAGGAGAAAAGAAGAGAAAAAGAGAGAAAAAGAAGAAAAAAGGAGGAAAAAAGAGGAAAAAAAAAGAAAAAAAAAGGAAAGAGAAAAAACTTAAAATAAAAAGAAAGTACAAAAGGACAAGGTTAGGAACAAATCAGAGACCCAGCCTTGGACCTCAGCCACAAGAATAAAACAAACCAACAGAGAAGAACAAATTAAGAACACGAAGCTCCTTGGTGACGTGTCCACTTCAGCAGGGGTTGGGCTGCAGACACGCCAGGGACAAAGGCTGGAGGCTACACAGGCCCTGACATTCCTGTAACCCGGGGAGGGACCGGAGCACCTCTGCCCTCACCTTCTCAAAGCTCTTCAGGGTCACCTCGTACACCAGCTCCGCGTTCCCCTGGACGCCGTATTTCGGCTTCCCGGCCTCGCCAAAGCCGTACCTGCAGGGCAGGAGGAGGCACTCAGAGGAGGAGGGAAAACCTTCATTTTGGCAGTGCTTGGCCATAAATGCTGACCCAGGTTGCCACCTAAGTTCCATGCTCACAGCTTTCTAATATTTTGGGGCCAGGGTGATGTTACTCTCCATGAGCAAAGATCCCTGTGGGTGTTCAACGCATTATTTATTGGGAATTATCCCTTTTGGCTGCATCAAAACCATCTTTTTACACAGGCTTCTCTCCAGCCCCGGTCATTTCCAGGGGGACATTTTCATCTCAGACACCGGACTTGGATAAAGCCCTTTCACCTGATTTTTTTGAAGCATCTCAGTATTCCTGTTTACATGCCACTGGCCACTCTTGCTCTTCCTGCTGCTGTTCTCTGAGACTCTCCTGCAGGGTCCTGTTTTCAGGATTGCCATCTTCCACGAGTGCTGGGGGCTGAGACCCACCCAGCATCCCTGTGGAGATGCTCCTTACCGTGGGCTGAGGTAGAGGATGCAGTGCTCTCCCCTCTGCATCTTCTCCAGGGCCTTGTCAATGCCGATGGGGATGTCGTGGTCCTCCCCTTCGCCCACGACGAATTTCACGTCCTTGCAGTCGAACCTGCGGCCGCCACAGAATCCCTCCAGGTGAACTGCAGAGGGGCAAGAGGGGCAGGATGGCACCCAGAACCACCCAAACCTCGGAGAAAGGTGGGTTCCGAAGTGCCTTAGAAAATATTTCATAAAGCATCTCTCCCAAAACTCAGCAGAGCCTGGAAGGGGGGAGACACAGGGCTGGGGGCAGCCTGGAGAAGAGGGATGGGGAGGGCTTGGGAACGTTGCTGAAAAGCAAGGCAGGCATATCTCGTCTAACCAAGGACCAAACAACAGATAAACATCGTGACTAATATGTTCCCCTCGTACTCAAGTGCACGAGTCAAGTCTTACTGGAACTGGATATTGCTCCTGGCACGGCGCCACGCGGAGTTTATCACGGTGATTACAAATCTTCTATACTGCGCTATACTGCCTTGACTCCTACCTCGAAAACAAGGCCACGTTCTCCCGACTCTGAGAACTCAAAGTACAAGATAAACTTTTTTATTTTTAATCTTCAACCAGGAGCCGTGCTGTTCCAGCCCCAGACGCTGGCAGAAGCGCAGCCAGAGCGGACACTGGGTACCTGGCACATTCACCACCTGGCACTCCTGGCTGGCTTTCCACAGCAAGATTATTCTTTATTTACTCAAACCTGAAGACGTTCCAGGCTTTGGGGACGGTTTTACAGCCCTTGCGTTCTGCTTGCAGGGTAAAAGGCATACACACATGCAGGCAGGCATCAAGTAAAAGCAATTTCACAAGGAACTCCTACATACTCTTAAAAAAAAAACAAAAAACAAACCAACCAAACAAACAAACAAAAATTTTTTTAACAGGAAAAATTCACAACTGTGCTTAAAGGTTTTGCAGCCTGCAAAGACATGAGCTTTACCTTTGCTCAGGGGGAGCAGAACGCAACCTGAGCTGCTGCAGGGCACTGAGCATCCTGCTGTGGTGGCAGGTGAGGGGCAGGACAAGCTGGGTACCAGACACAGCCGTGAGGGTCTGGGCTCTGCATGGGAGAGCTGCAGCCCGGGCTGAGGGAAATCTGTGTCCATCCCCTGCCCTGGGACCTACAAAAGTCCTTAGGATGAGAGGCATGGGCCTGGCAGCCCCCCATTCCAAGGGCAGGTCCAGCCCCTGGGCATTACAAGCTGCCGTAAGAGAACCCACGGATGGGTTCCCCACTGCAGGGACAGGATGCCGGGCTCTGCCTTGCCACCCCACTCTTGCCACCAAAGCCACGCTGGGACTCAAGCAGAGGATGCTCAGGTTCTTGCCAGCTCCCTGGGACTCACCCTGCATCCATCACTGGTGCACAGTGACCACGGGGGTCAGGCTGCTGTGAGCTCACCCAGCTTGGGACGAGGACAAAAAAGCAAATTCAGCTCCTCCGGGGATGACCTCTGCTTTTGCACTACCCAAAACCAAGCTGGCTGGTTTTTTAGGCACAGGAAATGTGGAAAATTCTGCCTAAAATACAGGTAACCCAGCCACCCCACAGCACCGTGCATCTCCCTGCACGTTCCTAGCGGGCACAGACCCATAACCCCTGACCCCAAAACCAGCACTACAGCTCCCCCAGGTCCCACATCTCCTGTGGTGGGAAGATCCCACTTTAAAACAGGATGCACAAGAGGATGTTGTGATCCTTCCTTCCAAGGATAGTTCTGCTCTGTTTTAATTGCGCAGAAAATACACGGAGCAAAGGGGGGAAATCTCCGCTCGGGTTTCCAGGAGTGGGTCAGCTGGTTCAGCCGCTCTTGGATTACAGAGAAAAAAAAGTCACTGAAGGAACATCACTCCGGTTGCAGCTCTGACTTATTGTTCTCCCAGTGCCTGCAGCGATTTTGTTTTTGAAGAGCTGAGAACAGAGTGTACTGAGTGCGGCTGGCACACGAACTTGATGTGCTGACAGCAATTTGTACTCAGATTAAAAACGGAGAAGGAGGAGGGGTGGGGGGGGGAAAGGATGTAACAAAAGCTGGAATGCCAGATTTCAACTGCAGCACAGGTTTCAGGGACCAGAACTGAGATTTAGGGTCTGTAAAACTCAAAGCCTATAAAATCCTGGAGGTGCTTGCTCCTGGAAGCGTGGTTTCTTCCAGCCTAATTCCAGCACCTCCCAAAATACACAGCTGAGGTAAACCGTCACAGCCTTGCCCCAGGGTGGACTGCTGCCTCCCCACAGCTGCTGTGCCACCCCCAGCACAGTGACCACCACTCAGACAGCAGAAACTGAGTCAAAATCTCATTTTTCCTTAAAAGAGAGCCTCGTTAGAAGAACCAGCCACTTAAAGCTGCCAGCTTTATAAGCTCTCACAGCTCAGATTCAATTTCTCAGTCGCTAAAGGGACTTAAGGATCTTTGTGTACAGGAGCTCTGGAATTAAGAAAAGAAAGTAAATGCCTCCCATATGGAGTGAGCTCTGGGTGTGTGTCTGAGTGGTTCTCAGGAGGGAAAAAACCCAAAACTCCAGTCTGCCTTCCCCTGTCCAGCCCCATGAAATGTGTGCTCCAGAAACGGGACCAGAACAGGGAAAGCCCAACGGGACGTGAGCTCCTCATCCTCCCACATCAGCTGAGACCACCCCAGGCTCAGCAAACCCCTTGTAATAATTTCCTTCCCCCCGCCATCAGCAGCCCTCTGGCCAGAAGGGAAGGAAAAAGCCCCATTCTGCAAGAGATGTGGTGAGACCTCCCCCAAAAATGCCATCAACATTGGAACAAGGAGGCCAGAGAAACTGCTGAGTGCCCGAAATACTTAGCAAGTGTTGAGGGAGGAAGGCCTGGCAAGTGATGCTTTGCAGGCAAGGCAGAGCCAGGGGTTTTGGCAGATGGCACATCCCAGAGCACCCTGGACACTGCACTGGGATGCAGAAGGGCCGGGGGAGACAGCAGAGCCCTGAAACCCCACGGAGATTTGCTTCTTCCATCCTCCCCCCAGCCGCTGCCTGAGCAGCTGCGGGGCTTTCCTGGGCTGCTGGTTTTCCACCCAGCCCCACAGGGCAGCAGCTCTGGCAGAGCCACCACAGGGGCCGGCCAAGGAGAGCTCAGAGGAGCATCCCCAGCCGCTCTCCATCCCATCTGGCCTCCGGATGGATGTTACTGCATCCCACCAGGATGCACGGCCACCTACGGCCTCTGCAGTGCCAGCAGCTCCTTGCCAGGGATCGGCTCAGGACAGGCTGATCCCTCCAGTTGTCCCACAAGGGACCAGCACTCACTCTCCACGGTAGCACCTTCATTAGGGTTGGAGTAACCTTCTCCCTTCCTCTTGATCCTCCGGATTATTCCTCCGTCCTCAAACAAGTCCTCGCCTTTGAAGTCAAGCAGCTCGACCTAAAAAATAATAAAGAAAAAGTGGGCAGAGCGTAGGGAGGGGGAAAGGAGAAGAGAAAAACAACACAAGAGCCACAAAGCAGCAGTTCATCCTCTGGCTGGAGAACCAAGCCAGCTAATTCTCCATTCAGCTGACGAGCAGAAGTTGCCCATAAAACCCAGATCCAAACCACAGCATAAAACACGCGATTTATTAGAAACTGGGACACATCCAGTACCTGAAGCATAACACAAAGTAACAGCAAAAATAAGTTTATTGAACCTGTAAGGGTACAGCACAGCTGCTGCTGGAAGATGCTGCGAAGGGCAGGAGCTTCCCCTTCATCCTCTGACGGGTCCAGCTCTGACCCTCAGCTTAGCCCACACTCGACTTGGAAGGACTGAGCCTTAATTTAGGACAGACTCTCTCCTCCTGCCGTGTCCCAGCGAGCCCTGCCCAGGGAGCACACTGTGCCAAAAACTCAACTTTCCTACCATCCCTCAGCACTAATGGTTTTTTAGCACCTGGAGGCATTTCCCAGCTGCTTTCTCCTTCCCATGTGCATGTTGAAACCAGGAATCTGCCCACTCTCTGCCCCGGCACCAGGACTCTCCTCAGCCGGAGTTTCAGTCCCAGCCCTCCAGCTCAGACACACATTTCTGAGAAAGCCCTGGCAGCGGTTCCTGGAGCAGAGGGACACGTTTCAGGAATCCAAGCTGGGTTTTTTTTTTGTTGTGGGTTTTTTTTGTTGTTTGGGCTTTGTCTTTTTATTATTATTATTATTATTAATTTTTAAATTTTTATTTCTGAGCTGGCTGGCAAGGCAGAAAGGGAGCGAGCTTGCTCATCCACACAGCAGCTCACCAGCGTTACTTGCCTCGAAAAAGAGGGTGGCGTTGGAGGGGATTTTGGGGGCACTGCCAGCAGAGCCGTAGGCGTACTCGGGTTTGCAGAGCAAGTAGCAGATCTCTCCCTTCTTCATGGTGGCCACCCCAATGTCCCATGCCTTGATTACCTGACCTAGGAGGAAGGCAGATGTCAGGCAGGAGGGAGCAACCAGCAGCCCAATTAAAAAAAACAACGGTGAGGACGGCACCCAAAAAAACCCCACATTCACAAGTCACTTCAGGCAGGGCTGACACTGTCCAGCTGTCCTGCAACAGGGTCAGTTGATCCCCCCTCGCCAGGATGATCCCACCCTCCACCATCCCATGGATGGACACTCCTGGGCCGGCTCACCTTTGCCCAGGCTGAAGATGAAGGGCTCGTTCCGATCACGGCTGGAGTCAAACTTCTTCCCGTTGGCCAGTTTCCCTTTGTAGTGCACATAAACCTTGTCTCCAATCATGGGAGACTCATCTTCCCTCCCAGGTCGCTTAATGATCTGAGAGAGAGAAACCACCCATGAGCTGGGGCCATGGGATAGCAAAGGATGCATACGGAGGGGGAGAGAGAGACACGCGCACACGCGTTGACATAAAAATAAATTTATACACATGCATACACACCCCAGTGCTGCCCTAAACTGCAGGAAGGCTCAGGGGAGAGCTATTCCATTTGCCCCTTCATTTGCCCTTCATCAGCCTCTAAAAACAAATCTCAAATTGGAGCCACAGCAACGGAGCTGGACAGGGCTGGGAGCAGAGAGCCGTCCATACTCGGTGGATAAACGCCGTGGTTCCAAACCTGCAGTGAGTGCAGCTCCACTCCTCTCTGGCCGTACACATTTTACTCACAGGGGTGTGTCAGTTCACTACTCGCTTCTTGTCAACACTTTTTTCTGAACGCTGCAGCCGGGAACAAGCAGTTCTCGAGCTGAGGATGGAGCAGGGGAGGATGCTATTCTTGGAGGAAAGGTCCTATTCAAGTGGAGAAGTGCGAGTACTGGGGAGCAGAACTATCCAGAAACGGCCCTGAATATGAAAAAGGGGCTGTGGAACCAGACTGGATGACCTCAGTAATGTGCTCTTTCTAATGTTTGTGAGTCACACACAGAAATGCTTTGTGGATTTACAGCTAATAATCTGATTAGGAACACAATAGCAGTGAAATTCACGGAGCAGCCTGGGCCCACCAGTCTCAACCACGGCTCCATCCTCCTTTACTCCAAGCGATGCTCATCCCCTTTGCCTTTGAAATGAAAGAACTCAACCCTACAGCCCCGGAATTGTGACCCCGAGGGCTGGGGATGCAGCCCAGCGAGGCAAGCACGCACCCCAAAGCTCAGGAGGGCAGGACACTGTTGGCAGATCCCCCTTACCTTCAGAACCCCCCGGTCTTTGGACGGTGTGATGTCCTCCCCGCGCTCGGCCAGAGCCGCTGCCTGCACCTCCCCTTCGCTCTTGGTGGCCTCATCAGTGGTCATGGTCTCCTTGGACCTGGGGGGACACAGCACACATCCCGTCAGCCTGGCAGGACCACGGGAGCTGGTGGAGTAGGAAAGGGTTTGTCACCCTGCATGGAAAGACAACGCACAAGCAAGCATTCTCCCCAAAAATTAAAGCAAACCCAACACCAGAAGAATCCCAGCTATTTGGGTGGATAAAGAGAAAACTCACAGCAAGAATCTAAGGAACTGGGGGCTTTTTGGGCAAACTGCTGGAGCACTGTGCTCCCAAATGTCACCACATAAGCAGCCGAGGTGCCAGAAAAGCCACGTTTTCCATTGAACACAGACTTTTTCCAATGGTTCCTGGGGAAAAAAAGAATTGCCTACGGTTTCAAAAACATATTTCCTGATGATTTCCTTCAGACCATGGGGCTATTTTGGTAGCTGCACTGCTGGGCGACACATCATCAAGGAAACATGTGACGGAGAATTAGAAAGCGATGGGTTTTTTAAGACATAAACCAGATCTATTAAAGCCACCCTAATTGCGAAACTTTCCCACAGTCTTCAGCATGGAAGCTGATGCTAACCAGCAGGAGAAGTCATTCATTTGGGGGATTCAAAAAGAGCAAAGAAAGGATGCTTTCAGCTCCAAGGACAGATAAGTCGCGCTGCGAGAAGAATTGCGTTCCTCGCACCCGGGTGGAAAGGGAAGGACTGGAGCCCAGCCCCCCCCAGCACAGGAAGCCACCGAGACACAAAGAGCCCTGAAATGGAAGAAGCAAAGAGAAAAATAAGGGAACTACTTGTTGCAAGGCTCAATTATCACAGTCTTTGGTGTGATATTTAATGGGATTCTGCGTCTGCTCCCTTTCCTCTGCGCTGCCGAGGTTTCAGATGGGAACATCTTAAAAAAAAAAAACATTTAAAAAGCAAAGCAACATGTGGTGAGACACATTATCTCACAGGTATTTATTGGAAAAACGTGCCATAGGTTACTTTGGAAGAAATGTTTGATGATGTGGGTGGTGAAGCACCGGTTATCCAAAAAGGTGATGGACGCCCCATCCCTGGAAACATTCTGGGTGAGTTTGGATAGAGCCCTGAGCAACCTGGTCTGGTGGAAGTTGTCCCTGCTCGTGGCGGGGGGGCTGGACCAGACGGCCTTTCAAGGTTCCCTCCAATGCAAACCGTTCCATGATTCAATGGTTTGGGTGCTGGGATGGTGTCCAAGCCACCGCAGTCCACCCAGCCCTGCCACCACCAGGGCCTTCCGCTCGGAGAGGAGCGAGGAGGTGGCGGTGCCCATCCCGGCGTGGGCACGGCATCGGCACCGGGCACCAGCTCAGGGCTTCCCAGCACAGATCCTGTGCAGCACCAGGGACACAGCATCCACATTTCACTTATAAGGACCAAGACAAGCCCAAAAATCAGGGAAGCTTGCCCAAGAATTGCCACCTCCCAGGACAGAACCTCCTCGGGTCCACCGAGCAGCCACGGCTGGGATGCGGGAGACGGACAGGGAGGTGCTGGCTCCGGCGTGCCGGTTGCTAAATCCCACCAAGAGACATCTAAAAATACACCCTACGCATCCTTCTCATTATTTTTCTACGTAAGCAATTAGAGGAGTCATCCAGGGAAGCTGGCCAAGGCGGGCGGGAGGGGAGACGCTCTGCGTCAGCAGCAGTGGGAGGGATGGAGCCCGCAAGACCCAGCTACTGAGATGTGGCCCACGTTACGAAAGAGCTCACGACTTCTCCGTCCAGCAAAAACGGCTCCAACTAGGTTAGAGAAAAGAGTGCACTGCTCCCACTTATCTCCCATTTGGAGCGACAGGAGGAGGCTGGCCGGGGGCCAAAATCCCAATTAATTTGGAACCAACAGTTGTAGGGCAAAAAAAAATTATCTGCTACTCCCCGAGGTTTAAATGCCAAGCAGGCAGGGATGTCACTGAGAGCACAGCAAGCTTGCTGGTGGTGTCAGAGCCTGAATCTTCTTGTTTGTATACTCTGGATGCAGGGAGGGCATTAATTAATCACCCTGTGCAAAAGCCCCTGGGTGTTTCTGACACCCCAAGCAGATCCTGCCTTCGCATTGCTGCTGCTACCCACAAGACTGATGTTCTAAGTCTGTAAATGAAGCCAGGATAAACCATCCTCCCTCCTCTGAACATCCACACTGCTCCATTTCCCCGGGATATAAACACGGATGGGTCGGGGAAGCACAGAAATAAATAAAAACGAGCTTTTTAATTTTACAATTCCCTCTCCACCCAGGTGTTGCTGCCTCCCAACACAGAGAAACAGGTGAAAATTCAGAGGGGAGAATGGGATGCAGATGTCCGACCCCGGGCTGAGGACAGACAGGTATCACACATGCTAGGGTTTCACCGACCACACGATCCCCGGCCACGTTTCCTAGAAATCGGCATACCGGGAATTTGCCAGCTCCAAATGGAAACTTCATGTTGCAGATCCCTCCCAGAGGCTCGCAGGAGGGGAAAGGGATGGGGAAGAGCAAGGCTGGGCAGGGTTTTGAGGGGTCTCACCTTGCCACCATGCAATGGTTGGAGGAGGTTCGAAGGTCCAGGGAGAGTCTGGGCCCAGAGACACAGCGGGGAAATATCTGGTAAGAAGAGGAGGGGACAAAAAAAAAAAAAGATTAAAAAACCACATGTGCTTAATTCTAAAACAGGATTTCAGGGTTGAAGAAGGGAGAAAAGAGCAGTTTGGAGATCATGCTCCACCATGGTCAGAGGGGGGTGATGAAGGCTATGGCCAAAACCCATTTTGACTCGCTGTTCCCACAAAACAGCATCTCACCATCAGCTCTAAAAAAAAGATACATCAAGGCTACATCCTGTCCAATTGTTTGACTGGGATGAAAATTAACGGGGTGAAAAAATAAGAGTCGGCTGCTCTGGGGTTTGTTTTTTAAGACCCACTTAGCACAAAGCACTTTCACTTCCACAGCACCACAACAGCCCTAAGAGCTTCGGATTGCAACACAGGAGGGAGTTTCTTGAAAACGCAAAGGTCAGGCTTAAAAACAACAAATCTGAAAGCACAGCAGGGAGATGTGGGGCCCTGGATCCTGGTGATCAGTGCCCCAAATCCCAGCCCCTCGAGCTGGGCAGCAGCACGGGGCTGCACATGCATCCTCCAGCCCCAGCACAGACTGATAACGAAGAATAACCCAATTAGTGCAGCAGCTGACTCTCTCCTCTGTTCCCCTTCCATCACAAGAACTACTTTTTTCTAATAAAATCCCTTCTTGCTGGGCAAGCTGTGCCTGTGCAGCAGGAGAGGGAAGACCAGAGAAGTGATTTTTCCTTGATCAGAGTGTTTTAAGACACCTCAGCGCCAGCCTGCTGAGCAGAGACCCAGGAAGATGATGGTAATGAGTTAAAATTGGGATTTCTAACAAAATATGACCTTCTTAAGATGGACAAGCAGCTCCACGTAATCCCCAGCTGCATCCCAACACATCACGATATACCCAGACACCGAGTGCCGTTTCTCACACTCATACATCACAGCTTAGTTTTTTGGGTTTTTTTTTTTAATCCTGGCCACTTGATTTTCTCCCCCTCCTTCAAAACAAACAGGGAAGCCATAAAATTGAAACTATTGTTCACCAGCTAAGAACTGCCATGGATCAATTTACTTCCTAGCGTGCACGTTGTGCAAGCGGCCAACACCCCGGCGGGCCGGGCATGGCAACTTCTATTCAAACAGAAAAACAAAATGCAAACAGAGCTGCTTGAATTGCCCAGCACCCTGACAAGCCCCCACGGCACCCAGGGTGAGCCCTGATTCACCAGGGACCGAAGCACAATCCCCGGGCTCCTTTATCCGTGGCCAGTCCCTGCTCCAGGGTGAACGCCACGGAGACCTAGTGGTGACCCTAAACAGTGCCACCCACCCCACGGGGACACCTCGGGGAGGGATGCAGCCCCTAATCATCTCCCAAAACCCAGGAGGTTTCTGCCTGTTACCAGAAAAGCAGCAGCAGGGGAAGGTTTTAAAACAATTAAGAGAATAACAAAGCCAGAAAAGAAAACTACTGCGTGCAGCTGACTTAAACACAGCGGTGCATGTTCCCATCACACTCGCTTAACCATTCTGCCTGGCTAATATTCTAAAGCTTCTGAAATGGTTTTATTTAAGATTCGAGCCATAGCTAATTTATTTTTCTTTTTAAATATGTGGAATAAGCTGTTCTTCAGCTTCAGCGAGAGGAACAAGTGAGCAGGATGGGTCACTAACCCCTGCCAGAATAAATACCTCAGGCCAAAGCAAGATGGGTTCAGTCTCTCTGCAGCCCCTGGAGCGAGGTGAACAGGCCCGTGCCAGCAACACACAAAAGATTTTCAGAGAGGAGTGGTTTTATCCCCCCCCAGTTTACAATATAAATCCATTAAAAAATAATCTGCCTCTTTTGCTGGTTTTCTAGCAAGGAAATGCTCGCTTGGTGGTTTTCCCAGGTTGCTTCAAAATGAAAAACAAATCAGAGGGATAAAGCTCCTCTGAAGTCTCTTGTGAGCAGCCCGTGGTCCATCCCCTCTGGAGTGGGTACCCGGAGACACAACACCCTCCACTTTCATGTAAAAGGGAATAATAAAAAAAAAGAAGCATTTTCTTTTCTCCCTCCCTTATTTTGAAGGACGAACTGACACTGGGGAGAGCAAAATCCACAGACTTTTATGGGCAGTTGCTGTCCCCAGGGGAGAAGGTGCCAGGGGCAGGATGAGGTTGAGGATTTTACACACGGATGCTCTGCAGCTCCTTTCCCACCTGCCCCCAAAGCTACCCCTGGCCCCAGCAAGGATTTCAGCTGCTTCCACCACAAAAATCACAGCAAGTCTCTGCCACAAGAACAGATCCTCAAAACACTGGAAGAAACAGGAATGCCCAAAGCCTTTGCTCTGCATCAGCAGGGAGAGGCACCAGCCTGCACCCATCCTGCTCGTGAGAGGCTGGCACAGCTTTTGATGATGGCTAAAACAAAATCATTAAAGAAATGTAGTACTATTAAGCGTGTAAACAGCTCTTCCACACCAGCCTGAGCTTCTCAGGGGATGCCTGGCAGGGGGGCCAAGCATCCTAACAAGCTCAGAGGCCGTTACATAGAGACACGTGACAGCGGGGAATGCAATTTCCTAAAGCTTTCATAAATTGGGATTATGTAACTGGACAGGAGAAAAATACAATAATACAGCCAAGCAGGTTATATAAACCATCTGTAAAATGTGAGAAAGCACTTGACATCCCACTACCCACTCCTTGGCACCCTCTCACTGGGTTTTCTGCCACCAGAAATGAGCGGGCTCCTTTCAGTTGTGTCTTCTCCCCTGGTCAAAACAACCAGGGAGAACAGAGCAGCCGGGCTTCTTGGAATGAAATATTCCACCTCTGGCTGTTAAATGTGAAGCTTCCCTCCCCATACAGCACCAAGTGAACTCCAAGCCCTCCACAGGAGACTTAGAGCAGCCTCCTGGCAGCAGCTACACCAATGCTGAGCAAACTGAATTTCAAGTGACAGCTTGGGGGGGACTAAAACAAATACAAAATGGGAATAAACAAGAAACTCCTTGTTTGCCAATTCTGTTTTAATTTAGCTTTTTCTCCGGAATAAATATGGCAATTAAACTTGGATTTATTTAATTTTTTTTTTTTCCTTTCTAAAAGCATCTCATTGCTCACGACAGATTTGGGGTTTTCTCCAAGCAACTCGCAGCCAGGTGACCCCTGGCAGTGGGAATGCTGTGTTTAACGATTTATCCCCACACACGAGGGCTCAGCAGCACCTCGAGCATCCCAGAGCCGAATCCCGAGGGGAGGATCCCCGGCTCAGCATCCGGCAGCTCTGGCACCCAGAAATAACTCGGCACCCAAGGCACCCAGGGCTCTATAAACGCCGGATTATTTCGGGCAAACGGCAATTCCCAGCTCGCTGTGAAACACCAGCCTGCTCCGGTGCCAAATGAGGGTTTCTTGGAGAGGGCGAGGAAGCGTCACAAGAGGACAAACTGCAGGAGGGGAGCGGGGTGGCCGCTGCCATCGCTGCGGACGCTGTGCGGGGCAGGAGGGGCAGAGGACACGGGCAATGCTGCACCAGCAGCAGGTCAGCCAGACCCCTGCCAGCCCCAGGGGTGACAACAGGTGCTGGCACACACACACATGGGCACAGCATCACCTGAGGGTGGGGAGGGAGGCTGCATCCCACCGGGGCTCCTTGCCGGGATGGGGTCACATCCCAGGAATGATGCTCTTCGCCAGGCAGCGCCTCCCAGAGCGGGTTTTATCAAGCGGTTACGTTTAATGTAAATCAAAAAGTACTTGAAATGAGAATATTTTTCAATCGGAGAGCAGTACTGCTGTTTACAAAGATGGGACGCTGCAGGTAGAAGATGATTTAACTGCAGTCCCTCACCAACCCAGCTCTTCACTTCTGACAGTTCCTTTACTATTATTTTCCTAATTTTCCAACACGCTCGCTCGCAAAATTAGAAATCCTTACGAATCACAATTACCAGTTATGGAAAAAGCCTGTCAGCTCTGTGACAAACAAGTTACATGGACAACTTGTACGTTAGAGCACTCATGGCCACTTCTTTACACCCACAAGCACAGAGCATTAAAATAATAAAAAAAAGACTCTTGCTAAGTAATTTCTACTTCCCTGTGATGTGCACAATGATCCGCAGGAGCTTCACAGCTCCCTCAAGGGGCTGCAACAACTTCATATAAATTCATGTAACTGAGAGTGACTATAAAATAAAATTGATATAAAATAGTATAAAAGGAGAAATAAATGAGGACAAACTATTCTCCAAACAGTTTACAAAATATTTTTCCCCTGAGCCAGTCTGGGAGCTGCGGCCAGACCGAGGAGGTCTTGGTGCTGAGCATCTCAAACCTTCCAGCAAATTTTCTCCTTCTGCAGGCTGGTAATTAATTAAAACACACGTAACTACACAGCAGTGATGTTCCTGAGGGATGCAGTTTGCTTTTTACTCAGGAATTGTCCTTATTTTTTGGCTCGTCCCAGCAGGAAGGTGCTCTAACAGTGCTGGGAGAGGACCTCAACGTGACAGAAGTGTGTGCTGGGCAAACACGAATGAGGTTATTTGCATTTATTTTTTTAAAAAAAGAACAAGAAAAAATAATTGCATGAGCAATTATCCTTGCAGACATCTCTGTCCTGAGCAGGATGGGCACCACGAGCAGCCTGTACCGTGCCAGCCTTCCCCACTGGACCCCCTGCCTCCCCCAGGCCCAGAGGCACCGGTGAGGCCACGTGCTGTCACCCTTCCCTGTGCATTTCAGCAGAAGAGAAAACTTCTTCACCGACTCCCCAGAAATCTGCTGAGGATTTTTTTCCACGCCACCACGTATTTTCCCCAGCACAAACCCCCACCTGCTCCATCACTCAAGCCCTCAGAAAAGTCCTCGGCTGCCCCTTCCTCCACCAGCACCCCTGGTGGAGCACCCAGCTCCATCCCACCCTTGCCTTCCTCCTCCTGCACCCCACAGGGTGCTGCCATCACCCACCACGCTGGGGATGAGAACCAGCACCCCTTCAAGGACCAGCAACCCACCCAGGACCCCACCATCCCACCCCTGTGCTGCAAAACTCCCAGCACCATCTGGATTCCTGCTTAGCCCCACACTCCTGGTTAACCCCCCTGCAGGCTGTGGACATTGTTCCCTCCCTGTCAGGGATGTTTTTGTCCCTTCCCCAGCAATTTTTGTCCCATTTCCAGAGTACCAGGCTGGAAGTACAACCCAAGTGTCTCTGAGTTGCAGCACTGCCACCCAAATCAAAGCCACAGCACCTTCGGAAAGACAGCCCTTAAAAACCAGATACAGGCTCTGCCAGATGCATTTAATGATTTTCTTCTCCCCAGCCCTTCAACAGGACGGAGGAGGAGGCAGGAGGCGGGGGGCAGCTTTCTCATGTTTTAAAGGAAGGAGCAATTTGTGCTTTCAACTTTTTAAACTTTTAATGCCAGTTCTCAGGTTGGCTCTGGTACCCCAGTGATGTCCTCAAATCCACCTCCAGTTTAATAGCTCGGTAGGGTGGGACACTATTTAAACTCTGTCTTTAAAACCATAAAGTATCAGCTCCTGGCTTCTTTTTTTTTTTCGTTTTATTTCATTTTAAGGGTATTTTTATTTTTTTGCACCGGCAGGGTGAGGACAGAAAAACGGTGCAGCATTGGAGCCTCAGCTGGAAGCTGCAGCCTGGGGACACACCGATGACAGACGTGTCTCCCACGAGTTCCTACAGCCCATTGTGTAAAATACAGTTTCCTGAGACGAGCAAGCTCACTCGAACGTGCATTTTAAAAACAGAAGCTCTGAAAGAGTTTTTATGCCCGGAGAGGACGGAAAAATTGCAGAGGCTAAAAAAAAAAAAATCACATTTACCTTGTGCAACCACTTCTGCCTGCTGCCAAAGGCTCTGTATAGTGATGCACACACCCCGCGGGGTCTCTCTGGTCGGTGGTGTCAAAAGAAACGCTTCGGCTGCGCCCGGGAGCCTCGGATGGGGCGGTGAAGCGGGGAAAAGAAAAATCCCCTCCGGCGAGCAGCATCCCGGGATGTCCCGGAGCATCCCGGAGCCCCCAGCACCGCTCGGGCACCGCCGCGTGAACTCCTCCCGGGCATCACTGGGGGGGCTCCGTGGGGCAGGAACCCCGCTCCTACCCTCACCCCACAGCAACCAGCTGAGGCCAGCATCTCCTTCCGAACGCCCCGGCCCCACGCGGGACCCC
>VZTD01003341.1:637134-672898 GCA_013397725.1 Rhagologus leucostigma | reverse complement strand
GGGGGTGAGGGGCGCGCTCGGGCGGGGGGATGTTTCACACACACCCCCCTCTGGTAAGCGGGGCACCCCTTGGCTGACCAGGAGGGGATGGGCTGGGACAGTGGGGGGCACTCCCGGCGATGGGGTGAAGCTGGGGAGGGCCTTGGGCTGCCCTCCGCCCCGACGTCCCTCCGCTCTCATCTTCCTCGCTGCTTTTTAACCAAGCAGGGGGACCCCTGTGCAGGGCGGGGGGGGGGGGAGGGAGGGGCGCTCCAATGCTTGCACCCCNNNCCAATGCTTGTACCCCTCCTTGCCCCGTCCCCCCACGTCTGCCCACAGGGAGCCGCGCTGCAGCAGAGCCCGCCTGCACAAGGATGCCCTGCTCGCACGGCGCCCTGCAGCTGAGGCTGCCCCCGCCCTGCTGGAGGGTCCCCCTGTCCCCGGGGCTGGCAGCACCCCACACGCGCCAGGGGCCCCTTCCTGTGTTTGTTAAGACGCCGTGAGTCAGGCGTCTGGTTTTCGGTTTAAGCCAATATTTACCAGCCCTGAGCTGCCAAAATAAAGCTGCGGCTTCACCAGTAAATATAGGGCTGAGATGGGGCGGCGGTGGGGGGTTTATGCGTCCCCCGCCTCCGCACAGCCACCCCCTTCCCACCTCTCTGGTGCCCCCATCCGCCTTCTGCCAGCGAAGGGACAACAACAAAAATGGGGACACCGCAAAATCCCCCCATCAAACACACCAGAGATTAGCCCAGCCTGCCCCCTACCCCAATATCACTCCCCCACCTTCCAGGGGGACCCCACTGCAGGACTCAGAGCGTCAGGGTCGGGTGCATTTCAGGGACCCCCAAGGCCGCGCTGCCCCCGGGCTGGGGGATCGCTGCTGGGCTGGGGTCCCGGGCTGTGGGCACGGTGCCGCTGCCCTCTGCCGGTCCCGGCACGGCCGGGGCTGGGCGTTGCTCACGTCCTGCCCTTGCCAAGAACACAAAGCCCCGGACGAGGCCGGCCCTGGGCAGCCAGGGCTCTCGGGATCCCCGGTGTGTGTCCTAGGAAGTGCCGGCCTCTCCGGGGTGCTTCTCACTGGTGTGGAACGGCGCGTGGGGCTGAGGGTCTCACACAGACGGGGAGCCCAGGGACAGACCCAGTGTCCCGTGTCCCACTCCCCTCGCTCTGCCTGGGGCGGGCTGCTGCAGGAGGGGTGGCTGTCCCTGTCCCCGTCCCCATCTACCCCTTAGCCCACGCCTCGTCCTGCGCCAGTGAGGACAGCGATCTGGTGGCCTCTTGCCAGGACCACCATGAAAATGAGAACAAGACCCTCCAGACTTTCACCACCCACCGCAAGTTTAAAACTGAAATCTGGGCCAGAATTTTCTCCTCTTGCAGCTCCTCTGAGCCAGACTTGCAGGGGCCAGCAGGTCCCCATGTTGCCCCCCGTGCTCCCTTCAGCAATGGGGACTCCTCCAAGCTGTGCCACCCTCCCTGGTGTTTCTGCAGGTGCAGATCCTCAAGCTGCCAGTCACCCTTGTCCTGAAAAGAAAGTTTCCTGCAGGACCTTCTCAGCTGCCAGGGGTGGCCCCCAGCCTTTGTGACCTCCCCATCTGGTGCAGAGCCCTCGGGGCAGCGGGGAGTGGCACTGTGGCTGCCTGGTTCTTGCTCCGCCCCAGGGATAGAAAAACACGAGGTGAAGTCTGCACTGGAGAAGCCAAGAACCTCTCTGATGATCCCCTCCTCTCCTGCTGCGTCCACAGCTCTGCCAGACAGGTGCCTCCTCTTCCTCACCCTGCTGTGGTACATCTGTGCCCCCTCTCGGTGCCCAAAACGCTGACCCCGAGCTGGGCATCACGCCCTGCAGCCCACCCTGCCCAGGGCACTGCGCTGCCGGGGGCAGGGCTGAGGGGATTGGGACCTTGCTGCCAGCCAAGGCTGCTTCCAGCGCCGTCACTCTCCAGGTCCGTCCCGAATTCCCAAAGCTCCTGCACATCCTGCAGCCCCAGCAGGTGCTCTACAAGGTGCTGGTGGAGGTGCTGCACAAGGGGCTCCTGCGGCACACAGAGCTGCTGCCTGCACAGGCTCCTTCGCAGGGAGGGCTCCCACTTGGCTGAGCCACATCTGCCCTCCCTGAGGAGGTCCAGCTGGATGGTCATCCAGAGCCGGCAGTGTGGCAATACCGAGGTGGACACAACCACCAAGCACCCTGAGCACCCACAGCTTCAACACCGCCTGCAAGTCCCTCTTCTCTGGCAACAAAGCTTTTCTACGGATGTTTCCAACCAGAGCAGCCGCAGCAGGAAATAAACCACAAGCACAACCCAAGCGACTCCCTCAGATCCCGGGGCTGCTGCATCTTCCCCTCCCCTGCATCCCCTTTTTAAAACTCCCCTTGAGCAGAGCTCAGCCCATGTCTTGCTGCTGGCCTAGCCCAGATTACTTTAGGATAGCACACACGTATAGGTAAAGCCATCAGGTCCATGCGGCTTTTTCCGAGACCTTCTGGCCCTGCCATTCCCATCCTGGGTCGAGTGAAAACACCGCCTTGCGGCTTGGCAGAAGCTACTCTTTACTCAGATTCTCCCACAGCCAGATCTAGGAATCCCTGGAGAGGGGGAGAGACAGGGCGGCAGGGGCAGCACAGAGGGGCACGGGGGCAGGGTGTCTCTTCACCGCCGCTTGTCCTGGGGGTCCTTGCAGACACCGAAGTTGCTGTTGGTGATGGAGCCCACGATGGTTTTATGGGCGTCACAGGTCAAGCCTCTCTCACAGGGACACTTGTAGTAGACCTCGTAGATGTTCTGCAGGGAACAAGGACACAGTGCAGTGTGGGGGACATTCCCCATTCCCGCCCAGCCCGGGAGCAGGGAAGCACCTACCCTTGGAGAGCATGCCTGGAACTCAGCTGCCTTCGGAGCACATCGGGCCAGGCTGAGGCCATTGAGCCGGTGGCAGCAGCCGCTCTTGCACTGGGCACTCTGCATGCACAGCTCCCCGACATCCTGCAGCACAAGGCAGGGCCTGAGCACGAGGTCCCTCTCTGTTCCCCTTCAATCTCCCCTTAGCTGTGAGCCCAAGGGGTTTGGGTGGGTGTTGAACACCAGCTCTGCCTTTTGGGTGAGGCTCAGCACCACTGCCTGCGTGCCCCAGCCTCCCCCTCTGCAGCCCTTCCTCAGTTTAGCCCAAAATCCCACCCACCAAAGTGCTGTTCTTTGCTGGACTCACGGGAACAGGGCTGAGACACCACAGGAGAGCATCTGCCCTCCCCAGTCCCTGTGAGCCACCCAGGATGGGAGTCCTGGCTGGCTCAGGCAGCTGAGAGCTTCAGTCTGATCCTCTTTCTGTCTTCCCTATCCCTTCATAGAGCTGATTTCCCAGGCTCCAAGTTCCCTCACAACACCAGAAAACCCAGCAGACGCCTCCAGCCCTCCACGCACTGCGTGTGCCTTGCAGCAGTCGGAGCATCCTGTGCCAAGGACAGGGTCGGTCTCCTCTTACCAAGTTGAAGATGAGCCCTCGCTCGTGCTGTGCCGGCAGGGCTGGGGCCAGGAGCAGCAGGCCCAGGAGCAGGCAGGCAGGCAGCACGTTGGCCATGGTGGGCTCGTTTGTGGCTCTGCCACGGGGCCAGCAGGTGTTTTATAGCCACGGTCTCCATCAGCTGACGTGGCTGCTCCTATCACACCTCAGCTCGTGGCACTGGGGCACTGCTGGACTGCCCAGGGCAGGAAAACAGCAATGCCTGGGCAGCCAGTGCTACCAGGTCTTGTTCCCAGGTGACCGTCCCCCACTGGCGATGTCAACCTGCCCTTTGGCAGCTCCTTTGGCCAGGGGCAACACAAAATAACGGCACTTCCGTGCTTCTAGTCCTTCCTCCTCTGCTTCCCCCTGGCAGCAGGGGGCTGTGGAGCTGGACTTCTCCAGAATGCCCTCCTTGCTGGGTGCTGCTGATGGGTTCATGGGCAAAGTGAGGGCTGGTTGCCACGGCAGGAGCTCTGCTCCATGGGAAAGCCACCAGATCCTCCATTGCTCAGACAGTGGGATCATGGACACCGAGAACCCCGCTGGAGAAGCTCCTATTGTGCAGGACAGGAAGCTTCCTATCCTGCAAGGATCCAGGGCCCACTGAGCTCCCCAGCCCAAGGGCCAGCACTTCAGCCTGCCCTGCCAAATATTTGCTCTGTGTTTCAGTGCTTGGGGGGTGTGGCTGGTGAAAGGAAAGCAGCCCTGGGAATGGCGCAGCTTTTCATGCCCACAGTGGCTTGGACATGATTAATGGCCACACAGCCCTGGCCTTTGACAGCCACAGGAGTGATGCTGAGGCTGGCAGTGGTTGTGGGGTGACTGTCACACTGTAACGTGGCACCAGTCCCCACGACAGGAGCTGAACCTGTGTGGTCACTCAGGATGCAGGGCAGATGTGGCTCCTGGAGAGAGGTCCCAAGGTGGCCACAAGAGTCTGCAGCCCTCTGGGGGTGCCTGTGCTCCTCTGGCAGCAGGACATGGGGGCACAGGGCTTGGGCAGAGACCTGGCCCTGCCCAGGTGCTGGCTGACACCCCGGTGTGTCCTGCTGGCAGGATGAGCCATTTCCCTTTCTGCAGTGGAGCTGTGGGGACGGTCCCCTCCCTGCCTGCAGCCCACCACCCCAGTGACGCAGCACCCTTTGTACTCCCCACCAGTGTGGGAGGACCCTGGTGACACCGGCTGGGAGGGCAGAGGCGAGCAGCCGAAAGGACACAGAATTTGGGACACATCCCAGGGCACACAGCAGAGCCCAGTGGGATCCTGGGGGTCATGGCACAGCCCCTGGCACATCCTGGGGCACACAATGGGCATCAAGACATATCCTGGATCTCATCCCTACACGCATCCTGGGGCATGTGGCACATCCTGGGACACAGCCAGGGGTGCACGGTGCAGCCCAGGCACATCCTGGCACGCATCCCGGGTGTGCATGGCACAGCTCAGGGCACACAGCACGTTACTGGGGGCACAGCGGGGGACAGAGAGCACCGCTGAGGGCATTGCAGGGCACAGGGGCACTCCGGGGCACAGCCCAGGGGCACAGGCTGCATCCCAGGGCAGACGCGGGGTGCACATTGCGGGTATTTGGGTTATCCCAGGGTGCGTCTTAGGGCATAGGAAGGAGGCGAAGGGTGCATCCCGAGAGAGCATCCCAGGGACAGAGGGACACATCCTCGCGGCTCGTTCAGGGGAGCGCATCCCGGGAGCGCATCCCGAAAGGCACCGCCCGCCTCCTCCCGCACCCGCCCCGGCTGCGGGAGCGGGGTCTCTCCGGCTCCTCCCGAGTCCCCCCCGGCTCGGCGGGGGTGGGAGGAGGTCTCGCCACCGCCCCCCGGGGCGGTGCCGGTGCCGGAGCCTCCCGCCGCCCCCGCGGCCGCCGGGCGGGGCCGGAGCGGGCGCCCCGGGAGCGGGGCCGGGGCCGCTGCCCCCGCCATGCCCAAGCTGCTGCCGGCGCAGGAGGCGGCCCGGATCTACCACACCAACTATGTGCGGAACGCGCGGGCCATGGGGGTGCTCTGGGCCCTCTTCACGCTCTGCTTCTCCATCCTGATGGTAGTGACCTTCATCCAGCCCTACTGGATCGGCGACAGCATCGACACGCCGCAGGCCGGCTACTTCGGCCTCTTCTCCTACTGCATCGGCAACGCGCTCACCGGTGAGCTCATCTGCAAGGGCAGCCCCCTGGACTTCGGCACCATCCCCTCCAGTGCCTTCAAAACTGCCATGTTCTTCGTAGGCATCTCCACCTTCCTCATCATCGGCACCATCCTCTGCTTCAGCCTCTTCTTCTTCTGCAACGCAGCCACCGTCTACAAAGTCTGTGCCTGGATGCAGCTGGCGGCGGGTGAGCAGGGCTGGGGAGATGCGCGGGGAGCGGGGGGAGCTGCCCGTGGGCCGATCCTTTTCCCTTTCCGCCCTTAACTCTGCCGGGGGGGGCAGGGGGTGGCCAGTTAAGGGACACCAGTGTCACCTTCATGCCGTTTGCTCCCCTTTACTGGTTACCAGTGGGGAGTTTTTAGTAAAAACCTCCTTCCAGAGCAGCTGAGACACAGCAGACTCACCGCATGTCGGGTGATGCTTCCCCGGGTGCTGCTGCTGCTGCCAAACCTCGTGGCCCCACTTACCTGGGGGAGCTTTTCCCAGCGCCGCTGCTCCTGCTCAGCCGCGGGGAGGCTTCAGAGCATCGGTTCGAGAGCACCAAAAAAATCCCCCCAGGGCACAGAGCGCCCTGCTGTGTTTGGAATCCTGCAGGAATTAAGCAGGGAGACGTTTGCTGGGCTGTTGTAGCAACTCCCTGAGCTCAGGGAATAATGTACGAGGAGGATGAAACACGAGGAGGGGACTGACTGATTTGGAACCGCCACTCTCGTTTTCTTACTTTCCTGCTCATCCCGGTGGATCTCCAGCCTTCCCCATCTCTTCCCCCAAGGCACTTGAGACACCTGGTAACCCAACTCCTGTGCTCGATCAGAGCCTCAGCTGAAACCCAACCCAGCGCCTTGCTGCTCCTGAATCATTCATGTGAGCCCCGGCCACAGCCCCCGCTGACACGCCGTGGGAGGTGGCATCGGGGTTTCTTCAGTGCCCTGCTAAAGAAGCGAGCTCAAGCAAAGATTTAGATAAGAAGCTTCGGGCAGCTCAGCCTCCTGGGGAGCTGGAGAAGGGAAAGGCTTTGCTGTGGTAGTTGGGGTTTTTATGTATTTTGGTTGTTCTGAATGGGAGAAGAGAAAACGGTCACAGGCAGTTCTGGCCGGGTGGACAGGTACTGCTGCGTTTTAGGAATTATTAATTAAGAGAGGATCCATTTCCTGGCCTTTGCTCTGCACCAGGGTGCATTTTCACAGAAATTATTTCTTTCCCCGCTTCCCCCATTTCTCTGTGCATCTCCTCTTGGTTAGTTACAGGGAAGATTAATTAAATACAGAATAAACCAACTGCTTTTCCATGAAGAGGAATCCTCTCTGCAGACCAAGGACGCTGCCTGCGCACCTTGCTGCTCACTTGTCCCCAAACCAAGGAGAAAGAAAACATTGGCAAAGGACAAGACAACTGCCCCAAAAGGGGTTTCTGGTTTACTGAGGACCCTGTGGCAGAGAAGAAGCACTGGTGTGGAGCAAAATGCATTTCAGGAGGCTGCAGATGTCCACGAGGGCGGGGACAAACATCTGCTTGTCCAGAGCTCCCACCATGGGGTTATTTCTTGTGTGAGAGGAGTCAGGGACTGCCTCACTCTGCACCAGTTGCTTCCATGCTCTGCACCAACGTAAGAGTGGAGGATGTGGAGGGTTTTTGTTAATCATGTCCCAAAACCTTGCAGATGAACTTATCCCAAGCCTGGTCATTGTTCTTGTCCAGTAAATACAATTTCTCTGAGGGGGGGAAAAAGGCACTTCAGAGATGAGCCGCCCTTCAGCAACCTGGCACCGAGGTTGTTGCAGGTGCCATGGCAAAGCTGCAAAGGTGAGGTGCTGAGGAACTCCGTGGCCAGGCTGGAGCAGCTCTCGAGGTTGTGTGCGAGCTCTGAGAGCAGCCACAGGAGGAGCTGGTGCTGGAACCATCACAGCTGAACAAGCAGAATTAATCTGCCTGCAAAGCTGCTGCTGACGGCAGCTCCACCTTAGCAAACCCTCAGCTGGAATCGGCTGCAAGGCACTGGCCGGGTTCTCCATCTTGCACAGACTAAACCCATTCCAGTTTTGTTTGGAGAAATATTTCCTTGGAGTGACACGGCCAGGGCTCCGTGCAGAGGCAGGAGAGACGTTGCCTGGGCAACGCCGTGATCGGGGATGCTGGTGCAGCACGTCCTTGACTGTGGGAAGGCAGCACAGCCCGGATCCTGCTCCTCCCTGCCTGTGGAGCAGAGCCCACGGGGATGAGCAACCACAGGGCCTTTCAAGGGACAAGCCAGTAGCACCTGATGGGTTTGTAGCGTGATGTTTGCTCCTCCAGCTGCTCTCTCCACTTCAGTATTGATGCCTGGAAAACAGAATAGATCTTTCCAACAACGTTAGAGTGAATATAAAAGCAAACCTTTACTTGAAAGCTTTCAGGTACACAATATGGTGAAAATCATACGAATAGTAATTGTACAATTTTTATAAGGTTAGTCGATTAGTATACTTATCATGTACTGTCCAATTAAAAGGTTAGTTGGTTAGGTAATAATTCCTGGGGTCCTGACCCACTGGAAGCAGTCCAGAAGTTTCCTTTGCCCCACTTCTGTCTGCTCCAGATTCTGGTTGGAAAACAGAATGTCATTGTAGTTGGTTCTCTTCTTGGAATAAGACTAAACAAGATTTAGGAATGTGTTTATAAGGTTAGCTTATTGTTCCTAAATGTAGGGAAGAAAGGAAAAATACTAGAAGCTACAGCAATCTACAAAGCTACGAATATACGAAAAACATAAAAAGCTAAAAACCTTAGGCCTCAGTATCAGCTCAGCAGCAGCTGGCGGGCACTAATGTCCCCCTGTCCCTGCAGCTACGGGGCTGATGATCGGCTGCCTGATCTACCCCGACGGCTGGGACTCGAGCGAGGTGAGGCGAATGTGTGGGGACAAAACGGACAAATACACGCTGGGCGCCTGCACCGTGCGCTGGGCCTACATCCTGTGCATCATCGGCATCCTCGACGCCCTCATCCTCTCCTTCCTGGCCTTCGTGCTGGGCAACCGGCAGGACAACCTCCTCCCCTCGGATTTCAAGGTGGAGGATAAGGGTGAGTGCAGTGAGAGCGCTCCTGAACACTGCCGTGGCAGCGTTTCAGCCCCACGGGTCACTGCTGTTGCTCGGGTGGATGGTGGGTGGCTTCCTCCCTGCCACGGTCACACGCTGCTCTGTAGGGATGGAGCCAGCAGCGGGCAGAAAATTGATGGAGAAGAAAGCAGGAGTCCAAATTCACCCAGATTACCTTTCCCAAGCCTCTGGGGCTTTCTCCTCATCCTGTTTTAAATGTATCCCGCTTTGAAAACAAACCCGCAAAACACACCCATCCTTTCAGTTTTACACATTAACTCTGCAATTCTCTTTTTGTTTTTACAGAAGAGGGAAATGACTGACAGAGCTGATCACCACGTAAGTGATAACCCACACTGATTTTTAATATTCCCAGCATCCACGACGTCACTGTTGTATTCTGATTACCAAAGGATAGACAGCTGATTGTGGTGCTGGAGTCACACTGGTTTTACTTGTGGTTAAAGAGGAAATAGTCTTTGCTTTGCCTCCCAAATCTGGGAAAGCACAAACCCTTGCCAAGTGCAAAATAAAACAAGCATAAAATTTGAAGCCATAGTCCATTTCCCAACAGCTGACTTACTCTTTCTGTTCCCAGGGACATCCAGAGCTCTTCTTCCATCAGCCCTTTTCTTTGAAGTGACTCTTCTAGGAAGCTTAAACTTACCAAATTCTGTGGATTTTCTACAGCTGTTTTCCTCACCCATGGGGCTGCTCTTGGCTCACAGCTCTTGTGGAGCTTATTAGGTGGAAGGAGCCCAAAAGAGTTTTCTGAGTCCGTCAGCAAGAGGGACAAGAGGGGAAGGATGGCAATTTGCTGCTTTCTGGGGGTTTGTACACCTTCTTTCGAGGAAATTACTTATGAATTAAAAAAAACACCACCAAAACATCAGTGTTTTGGGTTTTGTGCTCATCTCCTGAGGGCAGAGGAAAACATCTGCCATGTCCCAGCTTGCCCTTTTACTGGAAAAATACCATGACAGGCCAATTCCCAGCTCAGCCATGAATCAGGTTCCTGCTCTGGGCAGCAATAACCAAACACAACCTCTGGAAAAGGGCACCTTTCTGGGAAAAAGAAAGAAAACCAAACAACAGAACCAGAAACCAACATGCTGGGCTGCAGCAGGCCTGGAACAGCACCTGCAAAGCACAGCAGATGGTGCCAGTCAGCATCAACTCCCTGCACCATCCCGTTAATCTGATTTAGCCATCATCTCCCATCCCATCCAACACCCACCCACAGCAGCCCTTGGCACAGCCCATTTCTGCAGAACACAAAGCAGCTCTTACCTGGTCAGGACCCAAAATCAGCCTCCATTATAATCTTCACTTTTACTTGCTGTAAATTGCTGGTTCCTGCAGCATTAAATTCAGTCCAGTGTTAACAAGTACCTTCCAGTTTTATGCTTCCCTCTAAAAAAGTGTTTGGGAAAACTGTTTCTTGAGACTATTGGCTAGATGAGACAGCAGAGATAGGGCACAGTTGAAGAAAAACATATTTTAGAATGGAAAACTTCCAGCTGAGTTGTCCTATTTTTTACTCTTCTCCCCTTTTTAAAATGGATCACAACACCAGCAACAAAATCTTCACCTACCTCACTGTGGAAATCAAAACTGAGTGTTCACTAGTGAAGCAAATTCCATCCCTGAGCCCCCGACTCAGAACAGAATTACAAGGGCAATGTACGAAGACTAGGGCTCAGTTATTAAATAATCTGTTTATTGTAGGGCTCTCACAAAGGAAAAAAAAAAAAAAAGACAAAGCACCCAAGTAGAAAGAATAAAAATGTATTTTCCTTCAGGTTTTAGACTGACACAGCAAGTACAAATCCTTTAGCGTGAGCACTTCACGGCAGTTTGGAAATGGAACAAACCCCAAGCGAACGAGCAGACGGTACAAGACTCAATCATGACAGCTGCTTCTGCAGGTCTTCAACTCACAAGCTGGCTCTAGCCTTGGCTATCATGGTAAAAAAAACCCTCCTCCAGTCAGGGCTGGCAGAGGGAAGGGAAGGAAGGATGGGCAGGAGCTCTCAAGAGTCAAAGAGTGCAGACCCCTCCTGGGAAATGTTCCTTCGTCAGCCGGTCTCAGGTAGGCAGGACCGGGTGAGCTTTCAAGACCACAGGAACTGTTTGCCCTGCCAATGTATCTTCACAGCAAGTTGGAAGCCAGTACTGTCTGCAGTCCTCCTGTAACAGATACAGAAGGGACCCACAACTGGAAAATGCCAGATGAAAGGAAAAAAAACCAAAAGAAAAGGTCAATCCAGCAGTTTAAAACATTTTTTGGTATGTTACCTGCCTTTCTTTATGATATGCATAGAGAACCTGATCTACCACTAAAGGAACATGCAGCATGATTTGCATAAATAAGCCAAATCAGGCTCTGAACTGGAGAAACTGTTCAAATGGATTAAATGACCCAGTTTGTGAGTGAATGATCCTTACGAACCACAGTTCCCAAACACACACACAGAAGTGACACATAACAGTGGTCTTGGCAGCTTTGGCAATGGAAATTGTCTTGGATAGCATCTGCACGGTCTCTAGCAACTTCTATCCTCTGCAAGCCACCACAAATCCAAAGGCCTGTTTGGTCCAGAGTAAGGAAGTGTCTCTGAAGTCTCAACGCTGCCAAATCTTGCTTAGAGAACAGTGTGATGCACTGAATCTCTAACAGGATGGGCAAGTCTAGAAGAAGCCATCATAGAACTATCAAATGCCACAGTGATGTAACTTTTAATTAAAATTAACCCATTTAACGCATTATGTCCAAACCCCCTCTGAGAAGTTTACATAGAAACCCCATAGAACATTTTTTATTTGGGGTAACTCCAGAAACAGCTTCTAATCCAGAATCTATGTGGAAAAGTCAGTTCTCTTCCACTTCTGCTAGCTCTCTTCTTGTGCTAATGGCCCAGAAAATAAAAGGCAGTCCCATCCTGGGAAGTTTTTTCTGAAGGCCTGCACCTGAAGCAAATTAAAAGAAATCTTTACACTGGAACTTCAAGTGTTGATTTTCAAAGTCCAGGGCTGCAGCTTGGCTGTGATACAAGCACTGCAACCCTTTCCTTGGAACAAAAGTGAATGGTCAAAAACGAAAAGTCAGAGCAGACTGCATCAGTGAAAGCCAATCTCTCACGAATACCACCTCAAGCAAGGCAAAAAAGTGCCAGTAAGGGGTAAAAAAACCCCCAAAACTTATGGCTCGCTATAATGTTAAGAGTTGCCTGCAACAAGGCTCTCTCTGCAGGCTGAGGGTGCACCCATCTGTTTGCTGAGGGTTGTGCGTTGAGTCAGTTCCAGCTTTTGCTTATTTTGCTTGTCACCTTTTAGTCACAGGCATTGAAGTAGAAAACATCGCCAAGTCCAGAAACTATTCTGACTATCAAGGGCACAGGGAAGGAGAAAAAGTAAATGGACAGGGCATTTTGGAGGAAGAAATAAAGGATACTAAAACCTAGGTTTAAAAAGCTCTTTCAAAAGCAGCTAGAACTAAATAAAAGTTTGTGACTGGAAAGCAAAGAATACAGTAGACACCTAGAGAGTGATGGCGGATTTCAAGGTCTTTGCTCTAACAAGGATCTGGCACCACCTTGATGCCAACCGTTACATCTCACCCCATCAGTAGCTACTGGATCAACAGTGGGAAAATTGACTCCTGAGTCACTGAGATCTTCAAAGGAAGAAAGGAGAGTTGGAATTTAGCTAAGGGAGACATCTGAGCACAGGTGAGCTCACATCTGTCACACACGGTGCCTAACAGTGGGGAGACTGAGGAAGAATCTCTTATTCTAGTCAATTAGTCTTTGGTGAAGCCCAATCAAGGCAAAAACACAGATGATGCCCACTGGCTGAGGAGAGTCCCCATTAAGTCACACAAACAAATTCAGCAGAACAGGTTAGATTTATCTAAAATCTTGGAAGCCTTGAAGGAAGAACTCCACACTGAAAGTGAACAAGGAGAAAAATGGATCTGGGAAAGGGCAGCTGGGTGTGTAGGCTATGCTGTAAACCAGAGTATAACGTTGTGGCATTGCTTGGAAGCTTCTAGGAGTTAAGCCAGGGGTGCCTGAGACACTCTGCTGCTGTAGCTCGTTTCTCTGGGATCAGCTCCAGCATAGGGAGTAAGAAGTCTGTGAATGCAGCTGCCTCATCTTGGGACCACTCGTATTTTTCCACCAACACTTCAAAGAGGCCCCAGGGCTTCAGTTTGGTGATGTGCTTCAGATCACCTGAAAACCCAAGACAAACGGGTTAAGTGCAAGACATAGGAACAGAGCAGCTCCATAAAATTGGCTGAACAGCCAAACATGACAGAGTGAACTCAGAGACTCTTCTTATAGTTGGGCACAGGGAACATAAAGTGCTAGGGCATGCTGAAGGGCGAAGTCAATTATAATAAACTCCCTTTTCTATCTGCTTTAGAGGCCTGTTATAGAAATGTACTTCCTCGAAGGGTTCTTTTTTCACCCCCTGCTATTTCAGATCCCCTATCAGCAAATATAAACTTCATTAAATCACCAATTATGCTGCTTGACATGACAGATAAACTGTGCCACTGACTCTGGAATACATGCAATGCATGGAGCACTGTGTGACAAAGCAATACACTACTAACAAAGAAGGGCTTGTTTTTATAAAAAGAATTATTAAACTAGATCAAAACCTAATTTTTTGACTCAGTACATTTCTGGGGCACTCAGAACTTTATGATAATGTTCTGTGCTCTGAGCAACGTGGCTCATGATGCTAGGCACTATTTAAGGTGCCTGGCATGCCAGAAATGGAGTCAAGCTGTCTAGAAAAGCCTTCAAAAGTGAGTCCCCACCTCTAGATGACAGAGATCAGCTAAATAAAACCACATCAAGTTTGACAAAACATCTGCTGTGCTGTTTTTCTACCTGCTGCATTTGATCTACACCAAGATGCTGAGCATTAAGGTGTAGGATACTTTTAGGAGTAAGACAAGAATGCCTTACATTTAGCTGCAGTTTTACTGATAAAGCATTTTATAAAACAAAGGAAAGATTGAGAGATCCATCTTTGCTGGCGTCTGTTTCTAACTGGCATTTCCAGCAAGACACTCCTGTGTATTTGAGGCAAGGGATGAGGGGATAAGTGATATTTGCTTTGTTTCCTTTTACCTTTTTTGGTGAAAAACTCCTTGGAATATTTTCCTGCCAAAATGAGCTTGCGAGGTATTTTCCCCAGAAGTTCTATGATCAATGCAATATGATCTGCATGTGAAAAATAAAAGAACCAAAAAGACAATGAGATTCATCCACACAAAACATCTCTGTGCTAGTTTCATGCTCTGGGATATAAGGATAAAGACACTACCCCTTAAAAATTACTTTGGAGATCCACCTGAAACCAGATTACACTAAGCAACAACAAAGAAAAGGGGCAAAGAAAAAACAAATATGGGCAATTTGAGGCACAATCAGTTTGAGACACAATCCAGCAGCAAGAGGAATGCAAAACACCAGAACAAGAACACAGACTTCGTTGCACAGTGTTTTACTGCAGAGGCTTGAGCACAGATGCTGCTGGTTTGGGTAAATTATCTTTTTGCAAGGAGCTTTTGCATTGCTAATTTGTAAGAGAAGGCTCATTTCGAAGAGGCAACCATTGGATTTCAAGTCCCATTTTAAAAAAGGAAAAACGGAGACAAACAAACCTTCATCTCGTGAGTAATCTTCCCCAGAGTGAGGCTCGAACAGATAGTCCCCTGTTGCCAACTCAAAGGCCTAAACAAAGAAATGAGCACATGAAATCACTTCAAAACACTCTAAGATGTGCTGCAGGTTGACTCTGCAAATCTCTGTGGGCCAGAAGCAAAGCAGTGGGAAAGAATAACCTGCAAAACTCCGTAAACAGCTGCAATCTTAAATACTCCACTACAGCCTAAAATGTGCAGTGACTTTGCAACACGTTAAAAACTGCATTAAAAATGTCACAAGCACACCTAGGATGAATTTTGGGTGCAGGACCACCAGTTAATCACAAAGTTAAGGTATTTCACGTGCTTAGCCCTTCCTCTTCAGAGTTTTGCAAAAATAACACCATGTCCAAACTATAGTTTCTGGGGTTGGTTATTTTCAGTTTGTTTTGTTTTGCTTGGGGTTTTTTGGGACTCTTCCCTCTCCCCAAATCTCACATGTTTTTCAAACAGTTAATCTCTGAACATCTGTCTGTAGAGATGAAAACACGTTTTAAATGAGAAAAACATCTGCACTCATTTCAACTCACCACTCCTAAATTCTGTAACACATTCACCCTTTATGTATTCACTTGTACTCTGACCTTCTGTATTCTCAGTTTTCTTTATGAACTGCTGGTGCCAAACAATTGAATCAGGCACACTGTGTAATTCTGGCCACATGCTCTGCAGGGAAAACATGACCCTACTGCATTTTCTTTTACCACATTCATCAAAATCCCAGCTTGTTTTCCAAGACAGCAAAAATGTCTATTTTCCAAGCTTAAATTATAAAACCAAGCTTTGGTTTGTAGAAAACACAGAATGGAAACTGAAAGGGCTCATGCAGTAATTGGCTTGACTGACTTTTTTCATTGCCATATTCTACATTTGCCAGCTGTTACAGGAACAGCTTCAGCCTCATCTCAGCATTACTCAAACACCGATTCCAAACCTGCAGAGGATGATTAAAATTGGAAATTATACTGAAGGCACTTGTGAAACACTGCTAGATGCAGCAGAAAGGCTTTTTTTTCAAATATAGAAAGATATTGTGTCCAGAACTGCCTGGTTCTCTTGTCTTCCCACAGAGCACGATGGCAAAGTCCAATCATATTTGAAATCTGCTGATGCTGGACAACAAAACTTCCAAAAGGAAAGCCACATGTGGGGAAAAAAAAGATAAATTAAAAAACCAACTCTGGTGTGAAAACATATAATTCAGCAAGCCTGGGAGTTGACTGAACACTTGTAAGGGGTTTTTTCCAGCAGCTCAGAGGGCAGAGCACAGAGGAGGAACATCCCCAGCTGGCAGAACTCACCATGCAGGCCGTGCTCCAGATGTCAGCAGGGGTGTTGTAGCCCGACCCTATCAACACCTCCAGGGACCGGTACTGCCTGGTCTGGATGTCTTCAGTGAAATGCTTGTGCTAAAGAGAAGAAATGTTTTACTAAACAGCTAAAGACTGCTTCGAAGAGGAGAATCAACAGCCTGGAAGGCCAGAGTAGATCAAAGCTCATTGCCATTACATTTCAGCTGCATTTTACATCCTCATTAACTATTTCCTTATATTCCTCTAAGTGCTGTTTAAATACTCTACACGAGATACTCCTCCTCAAGTGAAACAGTCCAGCAATTTAGAGGAAAGCAAGCCACAAAAAGAGGCTTTAAAGAAAGACTCTGCAGCATCTCCTACCCAGTCCTGGCAGACAGGCCATGGTCCAGCTACCTTAAAGCAGATAAGCAACACCAATGTGAGAAATAACCTTGCCAGGCACTGCAAGCCTGACTGCAATTCTGAGTTGAGACTCATCTCTCCCAACAGATCTGAAGTAATTTGCCATTTTAGAAGCCAAGTAAAAAGAGATATTCCTTCTATTTGAAATGTCAGACATTTGAAAGCAGCACAGCACAACCATCAAAGAATAAATCTTGGGAGTTTTATTGTGTGAGTCTCTTTCATGTGCCCGTGAACGCACTGAAATGGTCTGACAAGCTACAGAACCAGTGCATGAGAGCAATTGTTTGCACTCTCTCAGTCTCCAGGAGAGCTACAAACTCTTTCAGCAGTTTCACGTGAGCAGATTTCTACACACTGTATGTGCCATGGTTCTCAGCCCTATTAAAAGGAATCAAATGCCAGTGAGGCACCCAAAGCATGGACTGAAATTTTGTGTTTAAAGGACCATTTCTTCCTTTGTGTACTTGCTTCCCCCTCTTTTTTCCCCTGTCGTAGTTTCAAACTGTCACTGCTTTCACAGCCAGGTCTAAGGATCTGTTTTACAGATTATTTTCTATCTTGGCAAACTGACTGAATCTGCAGGTTTAAACAGTCAATGTGAAAAGACTAAACTTACCACCCAGCAGGCATTTCCTAGGTCAGCTATCTTCACTTTGAGCTTATCTGCATTCTTGGGCTCAAGAGGATTAAGAAGGAAATTCCCAGCAGCTGATTTTCCTAGAGGCAACGTGTACAACAGCTGATTAAAGCTACATAGGCAGTGTCACCATCTGTCACCCAAATCCTATCAATCTCTCCCCAGCCAGGAAGTTTTTCTTATGGATCAGAACTGTTCCCTCCCTGGCACTTGGGTATAAAAATGAGCATCACTCTGCACTATCAACAACATCATTAAGACCCAACTGGTGTCATTAAGCAGAAGGATAAACTAGCAGATGCAAGAGTGACTATTCCCTAGCATTTTTTGCACAGCCTGTCTATATTTAAAAAAAACCCTGTTGAAATAAGAGCATTGCCAGACACAAAACAAGCCTCACAACCCCCCTTAAGCTTTCCTAAGTCTTTGAAGGAAGAGTCCCCATGTTACAGCACCCTTGTGATATACCCATCGCTCACTGCTGCAACACAATTACAAGAGCTAAAGGATATATTGGGAAAATTGAATGACACGATGGAGAGCAAAAGTATTAAGTCACTAAATGACATCCATCTGTACCTCTAAAAGCTAAAATTTGGGAGAGTTCGAAGCTGTAAGTTTGGGAGAAGGCTGTGAGAAGCAAAAGATGACAGTAACCTAGCAAAGGCATCCAGCAAAGTGCAGTTCAAGCTTCAAAATCTAAATTTCTCTTGTTACTTTTCATCCATCTAACTCCCCTAGTGGTACTCTGGCAAGAAAATGCTAGAATACTTTTTTTAATAAGTACAAATGGTAGTTTTACCCTCCTTCTCCATGCAGATATATATCACTTGGCATGGACACAAAGATGCAAAAATGGACAGTTTTCCCAATTCATATTTTTAACACATACACACCTGGAATGTGTCTAAATTGCTGTACACTATTTCATGTCTTATTTTCTCCTAAACCTACAAGACACATTTTTTCCACTCTGAAGAAAATGATATTTAAATAAAAGCATTAAAGAAGTTGGGTTTTTTTCCCTACACTGTATAAGCTTTGTTTCAGGCTGCATTTTCAGTTCTGGATAAACATTTACCCATCTTGAGTAACCGAGAGGAGCTACCTTTGCTCCACATTAACAATCAAACTGTCAGAACACAATTGAACAGTATCAATCCCTTAATTTAACAGGAAGTGACAGTCTGTAGACTTAATGAATATCACATAAGCAGCACCTCATTCAAAGGAGGAAAGGTTCCTCCACTGAAAACCAAAGGTATAGTTATTTTTAAAAATAACTTATGCATTCAAAAGTCAAAACTGAGGCACAACTACAGCTAGCAGCTACAAACAGCAAACATCTTGGAGTATGATTGTCAGGTTAATTACTCCTGGCAGAGAAAGTCTCAAACAGATGGTTCTGATTACTTCAGCCTGAAAAATGCACATTTCTATTCATATGATGAAGTGTTGTAAAGAAATCTCCCTCATGAAGGAGCCCTTTCTTACAAGGTTCCTCTTATACCTTTGTTGTCTGTCGGGCTGTTATTCTCATTCTCATCCTCTGAAGGGATCTCTGTCCTGATGCTTTCCTGAAAATTGTTGATCTGCTCACTGAATGCCTGCTGTTCGTTGGACGTGGGCTGACACACCATGGAATCCTCTGGGGCCAAGGGCACAAACGAGTCCGACATTGCTTCTTGAGGCCTGCTCTCTGAGTCACTGTTGTGCTGAGTGTAACTACAGCTACGGAAGTTCTCAGTCTTCTGTGTGTTGTGAGGGTGATTGCCACAGTCATTGGCATTGTGAAGGTCGTCCTCGAGTCGCACAGACCCTTCATTCCCAGGGTCTGTGAAGTCCGTCATTGGGATCACTCCGTTGCAGTTGATTTCTGCTGCACGTTTTTCCACGCTGCTTTCCATGAGATTAGATTGCTCCCGTCCAAGGGCTTGTGCTGGAAGAGGGGGAAAATGAGAATGTAGCAGAATGTCTTAATGAATAGCTGGAAGCTGTTCAAGGGAGCACGCGAAATGTAACTGAACACAGTAATTCATTAATTTTGTAACAGGAAATTTCCCAGTCTCATTAGAAGGACAGAACCCAGCGCAAGCAGGTGAAATGACAACAGCCACCTCTGCTAAAGGTACTCCCTCCTGATAGCCATGAGAAAATGGACAACACTGTCCATTCCATGTTAGCAATGCTTTAGGTCCATACCTGGCTTTTTGCTGACATTTTCCTCTGGTGGACTGACTTTTATGAGCATTTCCAGAGGGGTCTGAGCTTCTTCCTCCTCTTCAGGCTGTGTCTGCCCAGGGTTTGCTTCCTTCTCCATTTCCTCTATCTCTTGCATTCGCTTCTCCAACAACTCAGCCTGTCGTTTCTGCTTCTTTTTCAACTTCTTTTTCTTATTCTTTGACATTTTGTCAGCCTACACAGAAGCGAGCAGAGAAACTGGACTTAACATTTTATACTTCAATACATTTAAAATGCACCAAGGTTTAGTTTATCTTAGAGCTGAGGAAGCAGTCTGTGATGAAAATGCTGGAGATAGCTCCTCTCCCAGATAAGAAGCAGCTATTCTGGGTTTTGAACCACTTGTCTATGGCCCTTATCAGTGCATTTTTGCCCTGACCTGAAAAACCTACATTATTCTCCAAGTGAGGGATCTCAGACTCCACAAAACAGTCACTTTCACAACAGATCTTGAGATCACCACAAGGACTCCTTGTTCTGGTGATAAATGAGCCACTACTATTTACAAGTCCAAGACAGCATTGAACGTGATGCCTATGCCAAACACAAATCACACTTTTTCTTCTGATATGAGACTGTTTCCTCTTAATGCTGACTGGATTATGAAACAATGCAGGATCAGTAGATGCATACTTACAGATGAAAGCTATTACACTTACTGGTTTTGGCTGTGGTGCAGTGCTCACTGAAAGGGAAAGGAAGATCAGTAAATCAGTATGGATATATTCAAAAACTGCAGCTGCATTCTGATGTTAAGGTACATTTTTCCTATGTGGTTTGATAACATTTTAATGATATCAGCAAATGTGATTTTGAAGGCTCATTTCTCTACAAAAACACAGCAATAAAAAAAGTGGTAAAAACATTAAATGAGCAAATGCATTATTCAAGTTTCAGACAGGAGACTGGCTTGACTGATATCAAAGACTTAAACTTCCTGTCACGTAGCTTCATTTGCTGCAGGTATTATGCATCTTACCCAAATGAAAATGCAAATCAAAGCATTAAAATACCAAACTTCAGGGAGCTTCCTTAAGCTAAGATATGCTATGATCAGTTCAGCTCAATGTTGCTGTTGTAGGATTATGACTGACAGAGCCTTCCAATACACACTGCAGGGGTTTTTGAAAAGTACACACTGCTACAGATGGATGTTCTGAGGAGGAACACAAGGATTAAAAGAAAATTTGCCCTCAGATCTTTAGGGGTGTTTGCATGTCAAGGAAGCTGCTTCTGTTACAGTTTTTCAGGCTTCTGCAAACTGACGACAGGTAAATCATCTCGTTGAAACTCTCATCAAATGCATTTCCAGCATCATGCAATGAAAGGTAAAAAACTTTTGAAGGAAATGGGAGAAGTATTTTGCCACATTTTCACTCCAGCCCTATACTGAGTGCATAGACATTGTGCTACATAAGACCGACTTCACCAGTGCCAGATTAGCTGTTGTTAAAAGCAGGTTCCAGCATGCATTTATCCTCCCTCTTGTTTTCTTACACAAACTGCCTTCCCAGTCATCCCTGAGTTACAATTTATGACTAATTTCACAATTTACACTCAGCTTTTCAAAGGTTACTTGCATTACTGTTCTGCTGTACTCAGGAAGTTTTCCTTAGTGATGATTTGGGGGTATGTGGGGGAAATGGCATCAATTAAGGAGGGAAAAAAAAAAGAAAAAAAGAAAAAAAGAAAAAAGAAAATCACCTGCAGAGCCAGATGGTGGGGGAGCCCCAGATCTCTGCCACTCTGTTGCCTCCGCAGCCAGCCTGCGAATGTACTGGTCATTCACACACAGCAGGATGTTCTCAGGTTTTATATCTGTGTGAATGATTCGACATTTTGTATGCAAGTAATCCAAACCCTGAAGAACCTGCAGGCAAGCGAGAAGGAAGTCAACCATTAGACAATCTAACTGAGAGCAAAGTGAAAATGCAAAAGGACGGCCAGTGAACCCGAAAGGGTTTGTGTGTTTGAGAATACTCCAGGTTAGAGCTGATGTGATCAGTGGTTACTACCCAGTTCCACAAAAAAAGAGATTTGCATACAGATTTTAGCTACCATTTGAAAATACTCTATTTACCCTCATAACTTACCACAGGTGACAATCTAATTTTAATACTCCGCAATAAAATCACACTTTCCTCCTCCCCTGCACCTCCCATGTGGAAAGGTGTTTCTCCTTAGGCAACCACCCAGTAGGGAGAACCAGTTTCTCTTGCTCTTCCCATCATTAAGCACTGTGCTTACTGTGACAGCTTTAAAAAAATTCTTCACTTATGAGAAATGACTGAGGTAATAAGAGGTTAAAAGCAGAAACCCTCATGGTTTAAGTGCCAGAAAACAACAATCCGCAGCAGAAGGGGCTTGCAGTAGAGAAAGGAAGTATTAACCCAAGAATATTTCATTGCATGAGTGAGATACCACGGATTTCTAACTTTTGTTTCCTTGGATCTGAGAAAGATTAGTGAAAGAGTTTTAATTGGGTCAAGGGGAAGAGTGCAGTTAGAACTGGAACTTACCTGTTTGATGATTTTTTTGACACAAGGGAGTGGAAGACCCTGATAATTTGACTTGATGATCCACTTCAGGAGATGATGCCCTAGAACTTCAAACACCATACAGATATCTGGAACTGAATCAAGGAAAAAAAATGGATATCCAGACCCAAGGAGCCCCAAATTCCCAGGACTGAGGATCAAAAGAAATCCATACCAGTTGGGCACTTTGTGTTAAAGAGCCCTAATCCTTCTAACACAGCTTGGAAAAGCTGCCTTCCTCAGCAGCATCATCCTATCCTACACAACAGTGCCATTACCTAAAATAAAATAAAATACAGAGGGATGGAGCTGCACAAAGGTCCTACTGCAGCAGTAGCAATCTCCTGCTTTGAGTGGAAGCCTGTTGCACAAATGTACATTAGTATTTCTGTATGTTTTGGAACAGCCTATGCTTTTGCCCCAGGCAAAACTCGATGCCAGATCTTTCTGTACCAGCATTACCTGAAAAGATAATAAAATTTCCATTTTATAAGTAATCTTCAGAACAATTAAGTCACTTTCTTCGCCCTCCTTTGCCTCTTTACCAGCAAAACAAACTTTTGACAAGCCTGGATTCCAACTATATTTATATGATCTGCTTTTTAACTCTAAGATCTCAACAGCTACAGTTACTCCAGTGACATATTCAGTACAGTGCCCTTGTTTCAGAACCCAAACTTCTATGAGTTTATTAGGCTGCTTTTCATCTATACTGGCAGAAAGCACACATTTCACAAGAGTGGAAGAAATACAAGCTCAAATCAACATTTACTCAGAAAAAAAAGAGAAAATGCATTATGGGTCTACTGCTTATAATCTACAGCTCAGTTCTCTCAAGCAGCCCAGCAATTCTCACTGAAATAAAATTTAAGCTATCTCAAAGTGAAAACAATGCACAAAAGTCCAACTTTCAAATTTTAAGGATCCTTTATTAGGACTTGCTACAAATCCCTGCCTGTGAGAAGGCTGTTCCCAGAACTACAGGCCACTGCCAAAGCAATACACTTCAAAGATCCTAACGATGTTGATAAATTACAAAGTAAGATGTTTCCATAACTAGAAATCAAGCTTATTTCCAAGTTATAGATGGCTCATTCGCTATTTCCAGCTACTGATTCTAACATGCTGTACTGCTTTACTGAAATAACAGGTTATTAACAGGCTGCTTGCAAAATTGAGGGGTTGAGATAGATGGGCTCTCTTACCTCGAAGGTAGGAGATGGGCTCTCCTACCTAACTCTGACACAGCCACTCAGTCCTGATTCACAAACTGGTGGCAGAACATTAAAAGCACAACCAAGCAGTGCTGACACAAATTACACCAGCTTGAATCATCGCTCTGGATCTGAGCTCAGCAGGCAGTTTTGAGGCAGAGCCTTCTTCAGCAGGTTTCCTTGGACAGGGAAAGGGATGCCTGGGCATTGCTTGCCAAAACAGGACAGCTGCCCAAGCAACTCCCATCTTTCTGCAATTCTCGGCTTTTATTCCACGAAAGGATACGGGAACCATTCACTCCTGAAATCTTGAAGTCATCCAATAACTGAACAACTCTCTCTTTGCTTGGATCATTTGGATCACTGTTGCGGACCTGCAGAGAAAGAGGTTATTTTGAAGTCAGATCCACTGCACTGTTTGGTTCCTACATAAATTCTTGATGATCTGGAAATATCAAGCACCTCACAGATGTAAACTCCCCAAAACTGAAAAACAAAATAAAACTGAACCCAACTCAGGCACTCACCGATTTCAGCAACTTGATTTCATCCAGTGCTGTTTCTGTGTAGTGCTCTGCACTCTTCACCACCTTCATTGCCACAAATCTCCTCCCTCTGTGCACACATGGCAAGCAAATTGGGAACTGTTAATGCTCATATAAAGAACTTATTCTCCAGGATTATCCCAATTCTTTTGTGTGCAAGAGAGTTTATTTCATGCATCATGGAAAAATAAGGTTTAAACACTCAAAGATTGTCTTTGAGTCTTTTTTAACAAAAGATTCATGTTATTTCATGAATTACATGAATATAGTTACAGTCATTTCTCAAAATACAGAATAATAAGTCGGAGACTGCTGAACACAGCTCTTCCCACAGATATGGTTTGTCCTGTTAATTCCCTCCCACACACTTGCATGCACAGCATCAGAAGAAACTTCTGTGCTAGGATGTGGACAGCTTATGCTTCGTGTTTTTATCTAAAAGGATGTTTTCTGCTCAGGTTTGTGCATTCCTGCCTGGAACACCAGCTGGAACACGAACACTCACTGGATGTCCCAAGCCAGCCACACGGTGGAGAAGTGGCCCCATCCAAGCTTCCGAATCACGTGGTAACGTCCATTGAAGAGATCTCCTATTTTCACAAGGTGGTAACCCCCTGGAAAAACACAAGAACCAGAGAACAGGTGTGTGGAACAAGCATCACAATCACTGTAGCACCACAAATATTTCCTCAGGGAAAACACCTGGAAGTCTGCTAGGCTGACCACCTTTGGAAAACACAGGCTGTGATGGTAACAGAATCTTCCAGCTAAATATCAGCATTGCTTTTGCGTGTTCTGACCCCACAACACGAAAGAGGTACTGCACCCAAGACCCCAACAGTTTTCCTTGCAATTTTCTTAACTGAAAGGCACTCTGCCACTGAAAACAGCAGTCTCCTCTGCACCCTTCATATCTCTCAAGCTGCTGACTATACAGGGGCATTCCATCACAGAAGCAAAAACATGAAAAGCCAAAGAAAAGGAACTGGCAGAAAACAGAACGAAGAGAAGAAATTGTGATTTGGTGTTCTCATTTGCTCTACATTTAGCTTCTACTTAGAGAAACAGAGGAAGGCTATTTGCATAAACAAATTTTTCTGAAGAATGGATATCAAGATAATGATCTGATCTTCAAAAGAAAACCAAAGAATATGAAAAGGATTTGAAAGTGTCCTTTTTACAATGAAAACAAAAAAAGAATTAAATGCCTACTTTCTTTTATCAATATTTAAAGCCCTCTGGCACAGAGAAAAAGTTAACAGCTTTAAACTTATGCATTAAAAACAGCTCTGCAACTCAAATCTTGACTGATAACAGAGGGAAACTTGGAGACCACCTTCTCCATTTCATGTTGGCTTGAAAAATGTTATTATCATCATGCAGTTTAAACAGTGTAAGAGGGAGTCTATTTTCATTCTTACAGCAAACGGGAAATTGAGGGAATTCCTTGATTGCACTGAAAATCCTGCATCTTAAACAGGCAAAGGCTCACCTTTACAGTAATCATTTGGATCCTCTTGCTCATCATCATCTGATCCCAGGATTTCCTCCTCTTGCTCTGGAAGATCATTCTCGGAATGGGCAGCAGGGCCCCGGTGCTGGGTGTCGGGTCTGAAAGAGAACACACTGCATGTCTCACACACGTTACTCCTCAAGTCTGCAGCTTCCACAGCATACGAGGGACTGCTGAGGATGGAGGAGATGCAATAGTCAGCCTTCAGAAAAGCTGTTCACATTTCAGTGCTTTTATTTCTAAAAGCGGACGGAACTAATTTTTTGTGTATTAGTGAGAAATGCACCTTAATGCCCTAGATTCACTTTTTTAGTGGAACCAAGAAAAGTCCAGACAACACAGAGAGTTAAAAGTTTAGTGATCCCACCAAAATATTAGCCTCTGAACCTCTTCTCTGCTTTTCATTCAGTGAGAACTCTTCTAAAGCAGATTTATATTTTATTTGTTATCCTAGGTAAAACTTGAAAATTTAAATGTTGCTGAATTTTATTTTAAAGACTGACATCAATTAGTTTTTACTCTTTTGGAAAAAAAAAGTTAACCAGTGTTTTAGAACTTGTGGCCCTTTGTTCCTTTCACATTCAAGGTCAAATGAATATTTAACAGTCCTGCTTCTAGCACTTTAGAACACTAGAGTCCCTAATCTTGACATTTATTTCTCCTGTTCTCAAGGGGCAGGCTGCATTTTAAATTCATCTCTTTACTCAAGATCCAAAGTTTATTACAATTGTCTGAACTACGGAGAGTGGGAGGACGCAGGGCAGATGTTCAGTAAACCCTCCTGAGAGCTTGTGACTGCAGAGGGATTGGAATCAGGCACGAAGGTGGTGGAGGTTTTTCACTCCCACATTCATAAATAAAAGCGTTCATTTCAGGTGTTTAACTTTTCACCAAATGTGCCACTCTGAGTTCTTGCTTGTGAAGGCCGTGTCAGCAAAGGCCACCTCCATGCTCTCACACACTCAGGCTGCGCTCCCCAAATAAAACATCTCCCATGTCTCAGCTCCTTCATGGCATCACACTGATCACAGCCAATCAGCTCATGAAAGGGTAATACCAGAATCAAGTAATTTATTTACTTTACAGAGCATTACAGGGAACGATTAAATGCCTACAAAGATTCAAGATCCTTCTGTTCAAGGCAAACATTTATAATGAAAACAATGCCTACAAGACCATTTGCTTTGGCAGGATTTAAGGGCAAAATACTGCAAGATATCAACATTAAGTTTTCTTCCCTTAGAAGCATGAGATATTAAAAAAAGCTGGAATTGTCCAACGAATTGGGCAGCAAACTTCATAGCAGCAGTGACACAGAAGCACAAGATAACATTCTTTACAGTGAGTTCCCCACAGTGAATTAGAGGAAGTTTCTTGTATTGAACCTATTGTTGCAGGGAAGTAGCAGATAACACCAGTGCCTTCCAGCACCCTCTTTCGAATTCAGCTCGTTTTGCTCCAAGAAGGAGGAACTGCCCACCCAGTGGGTATGCCAACAACATATGCAGGCCCTCAGATAGAGTTTTCACAACTTAAACCCGAGCTGGAGTCCAGCTCATCATATCAGGGCTGAACTAACTCATCTTAATCCATGGGGAAAATGTAGTATTTCCATTTGGAATAGTTATACAGTAGAATGAATGTTCAGCACTGCCCTACTACACATGCACTCTGCTGAGACTTCACACATTAAATACATTGCTAACACATTCAAACTACAGCCATCTTAAACATCATAAAAAGGGAGAAATCTTGCGTTCCAATCTGATGATGACTAAATTTGTAGCCACTTAAAATCCACAACTGAAGTTCATTTAAGCAAGGAAGAGCCACAAAGGTCATTCCAGACACAACCCATCACCAGACATTTACTTTCAGTCTGTTGTCAGTAAGTCCTGCTGACTTTTTAAATTCAGGAACAGCTTAGTGGTCTCAAATCATAAAACAAAGACTGCCAAGCTAATGAGACTTTTATTAACAACCCTGCAGCTTGGTCCAGCCCTGAGATATTTAGCATTTAGACTTTTTACTGACTGAATTGTTAAGTCAGGTGTAGGAAGAAGCAAACCTGCAGTAGGGGGTGCAGAAAGTCTTAGAGGTCAAAAAGCTTCTTTAAAATTGCTGTATTCCTTTGGGGACAACTGACATACAAATAAAGCCACACATTATCCCCAAATTAAGGGCAGGCAGCAAAGGCAAGAAATGGCCATGGACAGAATGGCTGAAGGGGAGATTAGATGCTCATAGACAACAAATCCTACAGACAGGGTAAAGAGAACAGGAACTGGACAGAAAGATTTTAAGCCAGGAACCTCACACATAGCGTGAGCAGTAAAGAGCAATTCTCCCCAGTGCTGCTTCAGGATTTTCACTTTTTTAACTGCACAGGATGTAGGGGATTAAAAAGGACTCAAAAGAAAATTCCCCTTAAGTGGCAGTGATGCAGACAGACACATCACGCCATTCTGCAGTCCCAGTGCTTCTCAATAATAGCAATTTCATGCATCGAGGAAGAAGTTACTGGAAGCACTAAAGCCCATTCTCCTGGAAGCTTTTTTCTGTGCCCCTCCTAAGGGGCTGACGAATCCTGCTGCTGGCAGTCTCACACACGACACACCCTGGAGTCTGCAGCTGAGTCTTTCCTGGGGATCCAAAAGCATTTCACTTCTACATTAGAATCTATGATACCAACTAATGTAAGAAAGCTGTATTCAGGTCACACACATCTCTACAGTGCTATTTCCTTTATGAAATCATCTCCAAAATACATCTCATCCCTTTGCCTCCCTCTGAAAATGTGTTAGATGTTATTACACACCACTCTGTTCTTCCCCTGAAATGACCATGTCAGCCAAAGATACAGATTAAGACAGAATTAATCAGCACAAAATATGTATTAACACCTAAGAAAAAATGATATACAAAAGCACAAGCCTCATCTGTCTGCTTTGCTCACAAAGACAGTACTCTAAAAGGCACAAAAGGCTGTTAAAGACAGCAGAAAAATCCATAGCCAGTATTTAAAGATGACAGCTGAAACAGCTGTTGTCAAAATTGCAAAATGCAGATAAAGTATATAAAAATCCTATACCAAATGATTGTTTACACATTAAAAACCAAGTGTTCTAGAGTACTTTTTTCCTATAGCCACCTCTGATCTACAGAAGAACACCGTGATAACCTTTTCCTTTTGCTCTCTCATTGTGCTAATTAATCACCAGAATGAACTGGATCTGCAGGGTCTCTCTACAACTATATAGCAATATTTTACTTAAGAAAAAACATGTGGAACAGCAAAACTAAGGCAAAATGCTAGGTCTTCTATGGAATTCATGTGAATCCACATCTAGAGAGACCCTCCCAAAAGTCCTTATTCTCTGGAGAACTGCAAATTCACGAGACAAAATTAGAGAGGGACACCTACCTGCAAGAAGCACGGCCTCCCATGGATAAAGATATTCCTGAAGACAGCCCAATAGTTTTCAAAAAAGCCATCAAAAATCAGACACCACAGTGATGGGGAAGGAGGGGGACATCAGCAGCAGGCAGAGGGGCTGGTTCTCCTCAAATGCAGCAAAGCTTTGTGCAAGAGTGAAGGAGAAGAGGGATTTGCCTCCAGCACCCAGCTGCAGCTGCCCAGCACTGCATTGCAGGTGAAGGGCCGTGCAGCAAGGCTGGGGCTTGCTCTCTCTCAGCTGATCTTCCTGCAAATTCAGTCATGTCAGGGGGGTGAGCATAAAGAGTCATCCCCTCCTCTTGATGTCTACGTGCCTCTTCTTCCCTCTAATGAAATTAGAAATTCTGGCAGATACTTTGTTTCATCTTCCTGAACCAGCCGGTTTTATTTGCCTATTCAATAGCCCAGTGGATTCAAAGCTGGGATGAAGACAAGGATCATGGTAATTGTCGACAGAGCAACCCTTTTGATAGAGGAATTCCAGCACAATCATGCAGCAGGGAAAGGGCGTTCAAAGGAAAAATGAATTTTCTGAAGTGATTCCACACCTCCCCTTCGAGAGTTACAAGAAAAACTTATCCTTTATGCTTAAAGTGACAAAACAAGCAGGAGGAGTCAAATCTTCTTTAGAAAGTTGAACTGAGTATTTTTTACAGCAGCGGGCACTTAACATCATCCTCCAACAATGTACAATTCCCAGTCATTTCCTGTGCCTGTTTATCCTGCTGGTTTATGTAAGTGATAGGGGAAACAAGTCAGCAACAACGTGACACAGCAAGTAACAATTTAGAGATTTCTCTCCTAGGGAGGACTTTGTTAGTGAAAGACACACTGAAGCTACCCCTGCACTTTTAAAACAAGAGGTTTAAAGAGTTCTCTTCATCTCATTGTCACCTATTAAATATTGTCACCTTAAAAGCTCATAGAATATGCTGAAAAAGTCTGAACATGCTTTTAATAGTTTAGCATTGCCAAACCTCTTCATACTAGAAAAGGTGCTAAAAACATTCAAAATTTTCCACTGTAGACAAGACTTTGCTCCATGTTCACTGAAGATATCACCCAACCCCTGCAATGCACAGCAGGGATGGTAAAGAGTTATTTGCAGGAGCCAAGATTTGAGTCACTCACTTGTTCCTTACAGAAGGTGTTAAAGCAATTTGGAAAAACACTTTGAATTCTCTTGCCAGTTTTCAATGGAATCACTGATCTGGTCCACACACTAAAAGTAAGGTAAAAAATAATTAAGAAATCTCAGCCACACCATGTGGGTTCTTACAGATTTGCAGTGAAGAAAGGGTGCCCTCTATAAATGACCAGACACAGCCGAGTCTCCACACTCAACTTCACCATCAAACTCTGAACGTGTTCTCTCTGCTCCAATAACTTACATTAAAAAAAAAAACACTTGAAAGGAGGTGTTTGGTTCTCCCATCCAAGAGCATTAAGAGTGACTTCAAAAGTCTATTTTTGACAGAAAAGATGTATTCTTCCTTGTCCCTAAACCAGCAGAAATACTGTCCATGCTACCTAACCACCTGCCTTGAGTAGATACAAAAGCAGAATCCTTCCACCCTCAAGCAAGGAAGGCAACACACATTTAGGCCAAATCATTTTTGTCACACCCATCATCCTTAAATACATACTAACAAAAAAAGATACTCTCCTTACTCCTCTCTCTCTGTCTCTGTCTGCCTCTCCCTTGATATTTGCAAAGATGACGCCCATCTGCAGGAAACTGAAGGGAAATGCTTTCCTAATTTTAAGTCGCCTGCAACACAGTCTTTATAAACTGTGTCACCCCTTGTTGGTGAGCTCAAATTACACACATGAAACGCCCCCAAGCAGAACTCAATCCAGTGAATGCAGGACGAATGACGAACCCAGCTCCCACTGCAGGCACCACAGATAAAGGTACTGCAAACACACCCCACGACTCCTCTTTCCACCTTAACCATCCAGCCAATGATTTCCTGGGCTCTACACCCACTACAGCAAGATCTCACTTAAGGATTCCGTGTTTTCGTTTGAGAAAAAGCTCCATATGGCATGGTGAAAAGCCAGGATTTAAAATCCCTCTCCCATTTTCACATCTGTGCACGGAGACAATGTCTCTTTAAGGAAGAATGCTTGCAGGCTGCATCTCATTACTATTTCTTAGTGTGCCTGTAATTTCCAGATCATGTTAAGGCACATCTAGTGAGAATGAGTGCTGCTGGTGCCAGCCTCCAGCGTGCTCACACGCAGATCTGCTGGCAATCCTCATGCTCAGTGAATATGGGAAGTGATTACACGCAACTTTCAGGATGAATTCAGGTCTGAAATGATGAAAGTGTTTTCCTGCTTGTACGCAGCTGACCTTTCTGCTCAAGAAATTCCACCTCTTTTGGGGGAATTATAAATCACAGATGCTGGGGGACTTATGAGTGTACAATCCATGTTATTTTGTGATTATTGCAACTCATTCACTGTTGCATCCCTATTTTTCTGAATAATTAACTGGTGTTTTCTGCCAGTAGGGCAGATCCACAATACTTGCTGCTAGAGAGCATTCATCCCAGAGCTACAGGAATACCACTGTCAAGAAGCTAAAAGAAGAATGGAGATGGTCAAACATTTAGTTTTTAAATAACAGCACTCAGAGGCACCAAGACTTACTTTTGATTAGCAGATCCGTGGGAGCTCAGTCTGAAGACAAGTACTGGCTTTCACATGAGAACAGTATTAAAGCACAAATAACAGGCAATCAAGTTTCTTGCTTCCCATCCCCACTCCCCCACACAAGCACTTAACAAGCTGTTTGTAGAACTGTCTGCTATTCCAGCTATCACAAATCAAGGGACTTCTAGGGAAACCAGCAGATTTCAGTTATATCCTGTCATGGTCTGATAATCACTTCTGTATTTCAATGAAAAAATTACTTTATTTTTTCATTCTGACTCTACCTTAAACTTACGTTCAAAATACTTAAGGAAGACGAGTGAGGAAAACATAATCCAGGATCCTGAGCCCAGGCAAAGCTTTGAATAAATTGAGGAAGAACCTGAGAGAGCTATCAGAACTCCAGGGCTCCTCAAAGACAGAAGTGATACAATACAAAAATGAACTGGAAACTATCAGATCCTACTAAGAATTTTCTGCTCCCCAGACTGCACAGACGGAAAAACCACCAACTGTGTCTCTCTTCAGAGCAATTCTAGAGAGGAGGAGGAAGAAGTGAGGCTTCACTGCATGTCAAGAGTCTTGCCAGAAATTTTCAGGTAATGATACAATAGCTTCTCGAAAATAATGAATATTGCAGGCATTTGGGAAGAAGTGGGGAGAAAGCAAGACTACTAACTTAGCTCTGCCACTGCTTCCCTCTAGGAGTAGAGGGAGACAGAGGATCTATTGAAAGTCCTGTGAAAAAATATCTCCCACTCAGTAAAGCCTGTAAGAAATGATTAAATTCACCAGTGCAGGCAGAATTAGCAGAAAGAAATTCAGATCATGCACATTTTTCAGAACAAGCCACATACCTTATGGCTGCCACTACTTCAGTAGATATTCATGGTTACAGTAATAAAATGCTCTGCTTTGAAGCACAATTGGTTCAACATTCCGTACACAGAACTAGTGGTTTTATACATGAAGAGCCCAACTTTTCCTGGAATATATTCAAACACTGAATTTGATGAAACAGTATTATCATTTGGGCCTGCCACTGACATAGCCACCACCTACATATTATACAGACCTGTAGCCTAGTTCTATGTAGTACAGTTATTACCTCCATTTCAGAGAAATGAGCTGTAATATGTAAGTTTTTATTCAGTCTCTTGCCTGTTTCTTTAACTGCTTTGAATCTGGATGGGTGTTTCAGACTAGTTTTTAAATTCTGGCTCTTAATCTCAGTAGTAACTAAAGGAGTAATTTTCTCCTAGGACAAAGAAAACAGTTTGCATTTCTAAGGCCTCACAACACAAAGCATAGACAGAAAAAAACCCACGGTATTTTACTGGCAGTTATGATCTAACAGTCACAAGTGCCCAATTCCATTACAAATTGCCAGAGACATGAGTAAAGTACAACTATATTTGTATTTTAGTTCAAACAGAAGCTTGTATTTTCAAACAGGAGCACAGTTCTGAAGTAAATACCAGATTTGCCTTGTGTATTAGGCTTTTGTTCACACAGTGCACTTTTAAAGAGTATGGAAATGAAGCAGGAATTCTCAGGAGGAATTTCTCCATGGAAAGGGTTGCTAAACATTGGAATGGGCTGCCCTGGGAGGTGGTGGAGTCACCACCCCAGGAGGTATTCAAGAAACACCTGGAAGTGGCACTCAGTGCCCTGGTCTGGTTGACAAGGTGGGGAGTGGTCACAGGTTGGACTCGATGATCTTGGAGGGCTTTTCCAACCTTAATAATTCTACGAACATGAACTTTCAAACACAAGCAGATAGAAGCCGTGCTTCAGCATCACTTCTGAAAAAAAGTTAACCTTCAAAGCAACCTTCTCATCCCAACAGCACTCATGGTCTTCAAAAAATCCCAGCTGATGACCTCCTGTTAGCCTGCTCTGCTAACACCACCTTGCCAAGGCATTACAACGGTCCCAGCACACCTGTGCAGGGACACCTGCAGAGCACAAAGCAGGGGTGAAAGGCTGAACTGTTGGCACACTCATCACACCTTCCTCCTGGCACATCTCCATCCAGGACAGCTCATGAAACACCAGAACACAGAGAATTATGTTTGCAATTCCATAGAATACAAGGAAAACTAGTAAAAGAAGTGTTCCCAGGAAAGCACTGTGCATTTCCCTCCTCAGGGCCAAGTATTGCATCCAACACATCTGTCCACCTATGATGAACTCCAAAGACACAGTAACTGCTCCAAAGAACGGCAAAAGTCTTGTCAAAAATGCAGAATTGGGCAAAACCAACCACCTGAATGCACCTCACCAGATACTGCTGTCCGGAGAGTTTACAGTTGAAGTTACTAAAGCTCTGGTATCAAAAAAAGCTTGCAAGCCTACAGGCTCCTTCTTTAAATACAGGTTTTTCTGACTGCCTTTGGGAATCAACTGACTGTGAGGACCCAAGATGTTCACACCTCAAGAAATGATAAAATTAATACATCACATTCTTCCCCAGATAGCTTTTGGAAAAGCTTCCTTTGGGCAGCAACACAAACTGCAGGAACCTACCTACCAAACTCTAGTTAGTGACTGCTTTTGATGTGCGGATCTCCTGACATTCCCAACACTAAGGATAAGGCCTCTCATTTACCAAAAATAGATTAAAGCAGTTTTAATTCTAATTCCTTGCCTTTTTGATGGAAAATAAGTGAAATTAAGAAACTGAAATCAGTGCTTCACTCAAGGCCACAAAGCAGTCAGGGACAGTCAATATTAGAACTCAGGACCTCCCTGTATCTGAGCTTGCCTTTTGTCCCTCCAGGGCATTCACCTGTCACTGTCCCTGCCCTGCTCCTCAGTTCTTACAGAAATGGGACCTGAACAAATGTACACAGCCAGGACATTCTCCCAACTTGACAGTGGCAGAAACGGAACCACCAAGCAGGCAAGGCAAGTGGAAGCTTCCTGAGCAAACATTTGAGACAGCTGGATTAATGAATCCTCCAGATTACCAAAAGATTTGGGGTAGTTTTACTGGGCTGGGAAAATACAGGTATCTCACCTTCAGAACTGCAAGAAACCCTGCCTGCTCTTTCTACAGACGAGTGTTAGGATAAATGCATTCTCTACTTCACTGATATAAAATTAAGCTTTGAGACAGGAAGGATGGAAAGAAATAGGATCATCCTGAATTTGCAGAAAATTAAGAATGTGGTTGACGTTCCTATAGAAATATATATTCATTTCAAAAATATATATTCATTTCCTGAACTGAACACGCAAAAGTGTTAACTACTGAATAATGAAAAAAAAAAGTAACTTCCCAGTTTCCTTTAACCTTTCCAAGTGGTTTCTTTTGTTCTGTTTTTAACCCTATGGGGTTTACAGGTAAACTTAAAGCACGTGTAGTTCATTTTTAAAAATGAAAGATACTTTGAATTGTTTTAAATCCCTTCAGAACATTCTCTGCATTTTTATACTTACTCATAATAATTCATAATACTGAACTCAACCTTTTAAAATCATTGTTCCATGCTTTTTACTGCAAATGTATAGAAAAAATATATTACAGAAAAACATTACGTGTGTGATCTAAACTATCATGGAACATCAGATATTAAAAGCACATTCCATGTGGTTTCAAGCATAGATTTTATGGAAAGTCATGAAACAACCCAGTTAAGCCTATTTTAGAAGATTTAACTAGAGCAGCTTTGTATTTAAATAGAATAAATGCTGTGGAACTGTACCTAAAGTTAGAGGCTGACACTGAGTTCTTTTAGTTGCACAGCATAAAGCACATGCACGTTTTTTTAATTTCTGAGGTACAATCCAATAAATTTACTGTACCAGAGAACAGAGCTGAGCACGCAGTGTAAGAATATAAACACAGCATTTGACAAATAGCATGGCTCTGCACTCAGATCAAGGTTAGTGGCAAAATCAAGAGCTAACCAGCAGTGCATTTAACCTGTCCTGAATATGTGGTTAAAAAAAGATTTATAAAAAACCCCTAACATGCCAGCTCTGAAGTTATCATTCAGCAACCTCAAAATCTTCACAGAAATCAGTTTTCCCAGCTGCACTGTGGACTCTGTTGGCAGAGTCAGTATTGTTGGTCTGCAGCTAGAGATGAAAAAAACAACCACAGCACATACAGGATTAAACAATGGATTATTCATACAGAAATCAGAGAAGGAGGAGAGCATTTCAAAAACTGTCCTAATGCTACCTTCAAGAAATACCAGGAACATGTATGGAATAGCATAGAACCATAATGCACATCTCCTAAATACTTTGGTTAAGGCTCCTCACTCTTCAAAAGCCCCATCTCAAAACCACTGACTCTTGGCTGGAGGCAACAAGAAAAAATTTTAAATCCCTGTGATGTGTCTGAGGAAGTGACTGAGAAAGCATTACTCTAGGCCTAAAGAAAAAACCCTCCAACTCCCACCCCCAACGCCTTAGCCTTACTTACTATCTTTGGTTCCTGGGCACCTTCGAGTATAAAACATCCTGAGGTACCAGAGATTTTACAGAAATAAGCTGCATTTTATGGAATACACAGAACCAGCTCCAGGATTTACATCACCTTTCTCTAGAAAGGAATCCACGAGCAGCACTGAACGCAGTACTCAGTGCAGCCTGCTGAAAGCCATTGTTCAGTATTTACTCGAGTTCTTTTAATTTTTACATCTGCCTCCAAAAGTTCCCCACACATAAAGACTCGTGACATTCCTGCGGTAGGAGAGAAGCCACACGAGAGCATCAAAGTTAGAGAACGAAGTAAACAACACACCACGGCATTCTTTCGGCAAGATTTAAGGAA
>VZTD01003341.1:625793-637091 GCA_013397725.1 Rhagologus leucostigma | reverse complement strand
GAAAAGCTCAGGGGGAAAGAGAGTCAAGAGGGAGAAGAGAGTCAAGACAAGCAGACAAGCTGGTTCTTAAAGCCGGCAGTCATTGAAGTGCCCCGGGGACTGCAGAGAGGGGACGCTGACAACTCCCCCCGGGGTACAGCCCGAGGCCAAGGGGAGATCGCAAGGGCAGACCACCACCCGGAGCCCCATCCCTAAGCACTACCGCCGCTCCATGGTCGGGTTTCGGGGACAAGCAAGGAAGACAGAAGCTCCAGTTCGCCGTCCAGCCCAAGGAGCCGTGACCAGACCCGGCGAGGGGCCAGCGGCCAGAGCTGGGCGGTAAAACGGCCGCCCCGGGCCACGCGCCGCGCCGGCTCCGCTCCTGCCTGCGCCCGAAACGTGCGCTCGGTTAACTCTCGTTAAAAACCCGCCCAGCCCCGGGGCTCGCACGCTCCCCCGGCCCCGAGCGCCCTCCAGGCCGCCGGGCCCGGCAACCCCTTCCCCGCGGGGACGGCCGGGGGGGGAACAAAGAGGCGGCGGTGCTGGCGGGAGATGCCGCCTGAAGGGAGTCGCGGCCGCACTTACTTCCTCTGGGCCTTGTCCTTCTTGGCTTTGGTCCGCTTCTTCCGGGCCTGCAGCGCCAGCACTGAGAGAGAGAAGGGAGAGAGAGGCGTGAACGGCGGCGGGCCCTGCGGGGGCCCCGCGGGGCGATGGAGGCCGCGCCGCGCTCACCTTTCCGCTCCATGGCCGCCACCGCNGAACGGCGGCGGGCGGCGCCGGTGGTGCCGCGGGGCACGGTGCCGGCTCCGTTTGTCGCCCGCCGCCGGGGGCCGCTTGGAGCGTCCACCGGCCTTCCGCACCCGGCCTTCCGCACCCGGCCGGCCGCACCCGCTGACCTCCCGCACCCGTCCCCGCCGGCCACCCGCACCCGCTGACCTCCCGCAGCCGCCTCTCAGCGCACAAAGCCTTTCACTGAACCGATGTGTAAAATCGTGTGCCCCGAGCAGAGTGCAACACCCATTAGACTCAGAGATTCTTAATATTAAATCGTTTATTTAATAATAACCACGAAAAAAACCTTTGCAGTTACTGGGCCGTTCAGGCATTTTGCTGCATGTGTTGAACAAATACCTGTGTTTAAGGTGGTTATATATTCACCTAGGAACTTTCGTAGGTTCTACTGTCTGCAGTTTTGCTCAACACTATTTAACTTGAAAAGAGTAAGAGGAATGTTCACAAACAGATTGTGTGAATCTGCTTGTAGATGAGGCCAGAGACTTGTAGATAAGAAAGAAATGGGAGAAACCATCAATTTCAGAAAATGTTACCAATTGACATAGACTGCTGCTCAGCCAAGGTCATGCTAAACTCCTGAACTTTGGGAAGAATAACAAAGATTTATTAGGGCTATGAATATTACCTTCTCCACCCAGGGTGGACTTGAAGCTAATTCTAATGATCAGGTATCATCTGTTATACAAAAGGAGGGGTGCATATTAAGGGGGACATACAGTAGGCAGATTGGGAAGTACCTTCCAAGTGCCTCAGCCAGTGGGGAAAGGGAGAGGCTGATGAGGCCAGAAAATTAGGATAAAAAGGAGGCTATGTCCTCCAACAATCTGAGAGACCTCATGGAGAAACGCCCCATGGCCTCTTTCTTTGTTCATGAATAAAGCTACAGGACTCCTCTGTCTCCTTTTTGGACATAAACTTCTGGCAACATGAATTTTTCTGCACAAACTCCTTAAAACTACTTGCAGCTCTGTCACAAGCACATTATATACTCTATCAGGTGTCTATCTGGGATTCTGATCCCCTACTCCTGTCAGGGAGCCACAGAGGGAGCCACGGCGATCAGCTGGGACCAGAGCTTGAGCCATGTCTGGTGTGGTTTTAATTTCTAGGACATTTTAAAGCATCCCCAAGAGCTGGGCCCTTCGGCATTGGATTATGGATATTTTCATGGAAAGGCAGCTATGTGTTTGCTACTTCGGAAGACAGAAAAATCCTTTTCATATTTGTAATTATTGCTGTACTCTACAAGCATCAGATGTTTAGGACATCTGCCTGTTCTACAAAGAGTTCTGTGTGAGAAACTAACACAAGATTTTGTGGTAACACAACAGAGGGGCAAATTTCGGCCTTTGCTGAAAAGGTGAGGCTTTGGTGAAAAGGTAAGGTTGAGCTGAAAGACCTCAAGAGTGGTAGAGTCCCCCCCCTGCAAGCATTGCACAGCAGTGTCCTACCTCAAAGAAGACACATTAACAGACTAGAGAAGATTATAATCTCAATTTGTAGGGAGCCTGTCTGCCATCCCATATCTGAACAGAGTGACTCGTGCTGTTGGCTCTGGAAAGGTGTGTGCTCACACCTGGCAGGCTGTTCTGTTCCCTACAGATTTCTTCACGTGGGGATAACAAAGACACGGCTGGATTTGGAAAGCCACGGTGAAGCGCACGTGCAGGCTGGCACCGTACTCCCTTCAGCAGTAGCTGCCACCAGTCTGAATGAGGACTGCTCACCCCCCCAGAGTTCTGCTACAGAAACAAGAGACTACTGAGCATCTTCCCCCTTGCCACGTTTCTTCCACACTTTCCTAATTTGGGGTAGAAAACACAGTGAGAGTAGCACCATCAAGGGGTTGTTGAGCCAGGCCTAAGCCAAGATAGACTCATCTTTCTACAACCAGCCTGGCACTGCTTTTCAGAGCAGCATAAATGTCCCCAGACTATGCCCTTAGCTAAGTGGTTTATCTGGTCCTTCCTCCAAGCTTCCCAGTGCAGTGACACACTGCCATGCATGGCTCCAAGAACTGCTCCTGCCACGCTCTACATGGCATTGAGGTTCCTCAGTTGCTTTATGTCTTCTGCAGCTACTTCTGTACAAGAGTAGCATGTGACCACACGCAGAGCAGGGGATATGAAATAAAACCACAACAATACGCACACTGCACCATCAGCAATGATAATGTGCATGTCTGGATCTGTATCCTCTAACTCAGTGCAGTGGGAGAGCAGCCTGGGTTTCTGCAGCGTGTCCTGCCAGGAAAACATCGTGGTATCCCACTAGCTGGGAAGAACATTAGAACATTGCTGCGTGCAAAACAACTGTAGTTGTTGCAACTACGTCAGGTGAGAACATTGGGCTGCCAATAAAAATTATAGACAGGCCTTTAAACTCTGACTTCTGTGGGTTTTTAGAGGTATAGGTAGAATATTTGGCCATAAAGCAGGTGCTTTGTCACTTCACAGCCCAGGTCCAGGGATTTGTGCTTGGCTGAACACAGAAGCTTTGTGTCTGTATGTGGGAACAATGTTATGGCACTGCACACCTGTAAGGGAAAAAGATCAGGATTGACTAGACTTTCTCTCAGCAGGATATTTGTTTTGCAACATGAATACCCGTAATTTGCATGCTGACATTCTGACGTCTGATTTGTCCCCTGCTGCTAAACTCTGCAGTCATTGTGGTAGGAAGGGAAGATTTGGAACTTTGCTGAATAAGACAAAAAAAAATCTCTTTAAGTTTTCAGTGGAGACCTTTCATGGTACCAATAGCTAGGAATCCATTTCATCTTAAATAGGAGAGCAAATAGAACTTGGAAATGAGAGCTATGCTTTTCATGGGTTTTACATTACTCGTTTTGAACAGAGCTGAGCGGAGCTTGGCATGAAGCCACTGTCCAGAACAATGTAGGGAAGCATATGTGGTTTGAGAATTACTCAATACCATTTGGGCCTCCAGTTTTTCCTGTCTTTCAATCCAAAAAGTTCCAGGATTCAGTTTCCTCTGCAGTAAGAAACTCTACACAGTAATGTTCACTAAAATCCTTTACCATTACACTTTTTGCACTGCAGTACTGTGGCTTCCACCTAGAAACTGCTTGGAAGCAATTGAAATTTAAATGGCAAAAAACCGAAAATAATATTAGAAGAACCCAGTGGAAAACATTACAGATAATTTAATACTAATATTAATATTCCAATTAGCCACCACATCATTGCTACAATTTAACAGCCAGGAGGAACAGAATTCAGAGGAGCCACTTTGCTGTTACTGTACACCCAGAAACCACAAAATGCCCAGCAGCAAAACTTAGAGCTGCTCACGTGTTAACAGATTTAGCCCAGAGCACAGGATCAGTACACAAAGGATCCATCATTTGAATTCAAGCTTTGCCTTAAAATGGGGTCTGAATTGTATGTACTCACAGTGCTGGCCATCCATCAAAAATAATTCACCTGCAGCTCTTCACACAAGGCAATTTGTGCCAGGAGAGAATTCTTCAGACAGGATATGGTGAAGCCTTGTGATGTGTATTGCTGGTGTAGTTCAATCCTTCTGCCTTCAGCAGAAACCTAGGTCACATTTTTATACTGATACTACTGCATCAAACTCCATGACTGATCTCCAGACAACATAACTAAGTTGATTTTCTTTTTCTCAAGTGCTAAGTGTATTTATCTCAAGTGCTAAGTCTACAATTTTCCTGCCTCTTCAGAACAAAGGGAATATGTTCCTCCATTCGACACTATTTCAGTACAGGACTACAAACACATGAACAAAAATATTAGCTTGCCTACTGGGGTTTAGTTCTGGTGGATTAGAAAAGAAATGATGGAGAGACACCCTGTTATGCTGGTGCAGTCAATATCAGCTTCAGCATAGTGATGAAGAGTAGTAATACAACGTTTTCTTTGAAGTTTCACATCATTCTAAACACATCTGAAAATAATAAAACTGCCTGCATGTAATCTGTTGAAATACACTAGATTAATTTTACTTACTAGCAAGAAAGACATATTTAAGAAGTGCTGAGTTGGGACATTTAAACTTCTACAGAATTTTGAAAACCAAGTCCAAATAATTTGTTAGAATTAGCTACAAAACTAAGAATTAGACACTGACATTTCTCTGCTTTTGGCATTGCTGTGTAGCACATCTATTTGAAAATACTTGAAATAAACATTGCTTTTTGTTTAGAACAACAGAATTTCTGGAGGCATTAGTTAGGCTATTTTAAGAACTCTGGAACAGAAAGAATAAAAAGAGGATCAATGGCTGATAAAGAATCACCAGAACTGTTGCTCAACTCTACCTTTCTCCTCTCTTGTGAAATCTGAATCCCCCAACAGTTGTCCTTCAGGGATTGCTGGTATACTTCCATCTCCTTCTCCAGCCTGGGTCCTGGAAATCCAATTGAAGGGGTGGAGTATGATGCTGCTAGGAAGAGCTTGGCTCTGTTTTATTCTGGGCTGAGCATGAGATCTCCAACGTTGCCCTTCACGCAGGACTTTGCTGTCAGAGTTTTTTGCAGAGAAAAAGTATTTATTCTTCTTTAAAAGCCAAATTCATATCTGGATATAACTCTTAGCCAAGAGTGGCCGGACTGTCAAGGTGGTCAAGTGCAGTCCCCATAACAAGGCAACACCATGTGAGCAGCGAGAGGGCCCTGCTGGCATGGGAGCAAAGGACAGTCCAAATCCCCAGCTCTCGGGGAACTGAGCTCACAGGGACTGCTGAAGGTGACATCCCCGAGCTGCCGTGGGTCCCTGCTGCATTCCCAGCCCAGCCTCATCTCAAAGGGGGCTCCTGGGGAAACAGTCACCTCTGTCTGGGGGCTGCTGCCAACCCTCCCACCACCTGCATTAAAGGGAGACTGGGGAATATTTACTGTCACCTTCATTCTTTGAAGTTTTTTCTATGGGGGGGGGAAGTCTGAAAGGTCAACATCCTTACATTAGACTATTATGTACAATGTCAAGATAAGAGAGTTAAACAAGTTGTTTCATGAGCAGCAGAACTCATGAACCCTGCTTTCCTGCAGATTTGGAGAGCTTTTTCTCCTCCTTCTTGCCTCCTCCAGGTGTAGGACCCCAGCATAGGATGGTTAGCCAAGACTGGGTTCTTTCCCTAGGTGGGGCAGCTACTGGAATATTTTACTCAGAACAACGGCTTTTCCTGGAGCTTCCAACCACCTGCCTATTCAAACTTGGCTGACCAAGCTTAAAAATTATTGCAGAATACTGACAGAAAAGACATGTGCATAAACTCCAGTTCTTCAGGAAATCAAGCTATCTCTGTCCTTCACTTCCCCCATCAGCCCCAAGACAGCTGGTGCAGTGACCTCTGGAAATAAAAAACTTGGAGCTTTCGCCCTGTCCTGGCAGGGTCCTCACCCTGTCAGAGAAATGGAAACAACAACAAGGTCATTCTCTGCTGCAAAACTCAGCAGGATGCCTTTCCAGCTCGCACACAAAGATGTCTTTGCCCAAACAGGAACACAGGACTCAAAGCAACAAATTGGTTACTAGTAAACAAACCCTACTCACAGTGACAGCCAGCTGTAAGGACTGTTACAACCCAAACAACCTTTAAATGAGATACAAAGAGAAAATGTGCAATAAGAAGATGCGAAATGACCGCCAACTCCACCCCAGCACTTGCAAAGTGCAGACAGTATTTTCCCTACAGTTGTATGAAGAATGCACATAGGGAAATATCAGTAAGGATATAAAACAGATTCATCCTCCACCTGAATAATGCCAGTCAAAATGTTATTGATGGAGTAAGTGAAGGCTTTCATTAATTTTTCATAATTCTAGGGTCTGAGAAGGTGTCCAGCGAACCATTAGGGGACAATGTTTAGTTGAAATTAGGATGCTGAATGAGCCTAGATCTGCCAAAAGATGGAACTGCATAAGATGTTGCTACAAAGATTTGCCTTAAAACCACATACCCTTCTCTTCCCCTCAGCATCAGTCTGTGCAGTACGAGACAGTCTATTTAAATTCATATCTATAATTCACATATATCATTAACTTCTACTGTTTCTGAGTAAGTACATAAAGTTTTCCAAATCCCGCCTGAAAATGTCAGAGTCCTACCATTTTACGAGTAAAGTCTTTAATTCATCAGATGCACAACAAGATTTTAATGTAAAGCACAAAAACACGACACACTATAATGAGCTGCCAGAAAGACTGAAAAAAAGATAGAGAAAAAATTGCCAAGTTACCTGACAGGCCAGAGCTCTACATATCCATTTATTATGATAATGTGAAGGGCCTTCTCTCATGTAAACAGCATTTTAATAAGTTAGCTTCTGAACAAACTACAGACATAAACCCATCAAACATTAAGTCATGGCAAGAAATTGCATGTAGAAGACCATGGAGAAGACCAGGACCCAAATCATGATTCACAGTGACATCCTGGGGGTAAATGTGAAGCTGCCTGCACTGGTTCTTTGTGGAGGAGACGCCTCCATGAGCCTCCAGCCATCTCCTCTGCACAGGACTCTGTGCTACAGGAGCTGTGCCAGCTCCATCCTCAGGAAAACAAAGCAAACTTGACTGACGTGGTGAAATTCTTAGCACAGAGCAGCTGCGGGAGTGGAACAACAATAAATTGAGAATCTGGAGGTCTGGATTCTCACCTAAATAACATCTGCCTGTTAGATGAAAAAGACAAGACATCTTGCCAATACTTCAAAGCAGCAGTGAACAAAACCTCCAAGTCCTGCAGAAACATTTCATAGTACAAAATAAACCTCACCCAGATATTACGTGAAGTCTCAAATATAACATCTGCCACTGAGCAGCAGAAAACAGAAAGGAAGTCACTTTTATTTGGCAAAAGTAATCTGGTCAGCCAAACTCCTAAAAGCCCCAGAAAGTAAAAATGTGGTTCTAGAATCAAATAAATTGAGTGTCCTTGGTTACTGTTTTTAAGTAAAACTTTGCTGCTGAAAACCTGACAACCTTTATGAAAATTCCAGCTCAGAATCTGATAAAGCCAGGCCAGTTAGTGGCAAAAGCCAAAGCTGTTTTATGTTATGGGCTCTTGCTAATTAGAAATTAGACAAAGAACCAGAACAACTGTTTAGTTAGGCCTCCTATTAGTGGGATGGTTATGCTTGTGAATATCTAACAGACCTGATTTTGCAAGGTGGATTTTAAAGACGGTGAGATTTTGTTGATAAGAAAATGCTGCTATTACTCTATATTTTGAGTAGTGTCCTGTCCTTGAAATGATACCATCTAACATCTGATTATAGGAAAGTTACTTTCCTGCAAATATGCAAATAAATTACAAATAACTCAAGAAACTTCCAAGTTTAAAGCTCCCACATAACCTGATGACATTAAAAAGAACAGAAACCCACACAGGAGACAGATTATGAAAACCATGATATACAAAAGGGAAGCTTGAGTATTTTTTTCTGTCTGCTTACCTTGAGGAATCTGAAACACACCAACATTTAGATCCCTCAAGATCCAATCTTTTAACCCGTATGAAAACAGCCAGTTTAGGATAGGGAATGTCTTCAGTGTGATCTTTCTGAACCTTCCACAGGAGGAGCTGAACAGATAATTCCTTTTACAGCCTCTGTCTCTGCAGTGCTTTTGTGTGATCTCGTGCAACTCCACCATGGTTTGCTCTCTGCAGGCACCAGCACAGGTGTTATCCTGCCACAGAGCTGGCACACAACATCAATTCCAGGTAGGCACCTCTGTGCACTTGCATTCCACTCAGATGAATCACAAACGCTCTGTGTGCTGTTCGCATGATAGCCTGTCACTGGAGAAGCCCAGAGCGCTGGATACATCAATTACTTGACCTAATTAACACTGCAGAAAAAAAGGAGATGGTATTTTGATTCCTCCTGTTCTGACCTAGAAGAAAATCATATAAACACGACATCTGGGAAGCAAAAATAAACAAACCTACCCCCACCTCCCCAAAACCAGACAAATGTTTCCTGTATTAAGTTATTTAGTAAGTGGGTTAAACCAGGACTTGACCTACATGATTTATTTCCCATGTATGTGTTTGAAGCAGAATTTCCAGTAGCTAAACTGTGACTAACCCCACCGCCCAGTGCTCCTTCTTCCCCCTTTTAATTCCCTGGCAATGTCGGTGATTTTTTTTGATTTACAAACCAAATATAAGTGAGGCTTCTAGTGAGCTTCTAGCTGTGAACAGTGACTGTGGGAACTCACATTAACATGAACATTATAGAGCTGTGTCCCTCTCCGTAACTTCGTTGTCAAGGGTGGCTATGCTGACAAGTGGATACAACATGGAGAACAGAGAAAACACATTAGATAGGGAAGTGGCAAAGAAACAGGGAAAAGAGCATGAGGAAGCAAGGCAGACATTTTTCTTAAAACAATGAGTTGGAGGAAGAAATGAAAGAGACTTTCTTATAAAACATCAAGTGCAATGATAAAGTTTCCAATAGCATTAGCAAAATTCTCCCTTTGACCTCTGGGCAAAACCTATTTTATTGTATCAGGTCATTTTGGGTGGGCAGACTCTTAACTCTACATCCCATGTCATAATTATACACAATTCAACCCTTTCCATCAAGTGATTTTGTTTCTCTGACTCCAGAATTTCATCCAATCTCCTTCTTACACTTTTTAAGATATAAAAAGACAGTGGTGGAACAGAAGGCTTTTGCACAATCTAAAGGATCTCACTGTTACAGAAAGTAACTTTGTTGACAAGTCTTCATGGTTACTGAAAACCAGAAAACACAATAGCAACTCAAACCACAGCTCTGTTTGCCTGCATTTATCACCAGAAAATTACTTTACAGCAGTGTAAGTTGGACAAAACCCATCGTTTTAGGCTTCACTACCACACACTGCTAAGCTGATGAAAGAGCTGGTTATCCAGAAAGAGAAGGCTGGCTCCCCTGCCTTCCTTTCCCTGTGTGGTCCTGTCCCTTTTGGCAGCAGCAAGCTGGTAGATTAGCTCACCACACCTTGGAGAACCTCACCCAGTGGCTCAGTCTTGAGTCTCAAGCCCCGTCATGGTCTCAAAACTACAGTTTTAAGTTTCAGTATACACTGAAACAAAGCCCAGATAAATGATTAATCAGAGATTCTGTGTTTGCTTTCTTAGGAGGACTTTGTAGAGCAGACACGGGCATAACCATTGAGAGTCCAGTCAGGATCCAAAAAGAGATTCAGAAAGAAAACTGCGATATTCGTAGTCAAACCAAACTCAAAACCAAAGTCAAAACAAAGAAACAAAACTAAGATCAGTGAGACCTGTTTCTTCTGATACCACAGCAGGGACTCCAGCATTGTATTTACTGTCTTGTACACATGCACATGCCCCAGTCACTCCAAACCACAGAGGGAGCGAGGTGTGTCTGACATCCTTGAGCACAATCACCTCTTTTCAAGGCAAAGTCATACAACCAGCAAAACGAATAGGAAGCAAGAGAGTTTGTGAATTAAAGGCGTTAAAAACCCCAACAAACCAAGAAGTAGTTACTTTATGGATGCAAGCAGTGGTAACTTTTAAGTGTTTGCTCCTATGGGCTTCAGTGACTCAGAGCACCTGATAAAGCCAGGCCAGTTAGTGGCATAGGACAGTGGCATAGGACTTTATGCAGAGAAAGAGAAGGGTTTTCACATAGGAAGCCAAATGTTTTAAAGGCAAGCTTCTATAACCCATTAAGAATGTGTCTATCTTGCACTGTATTGCTAACAATTCATCTTTCTAAAGCTTGAGATCAAAAGATAAGTGGCCTTGAGCACAAATCCCTAATATTAATTATTTGCTGTGATATTCTGTACTTACTGCCTGGTGAAGACACCATGGGTTCCACTCCAAAATCAGCTTAACCTGCTGCACTTAATGACTTGAGACTTATGCATGCACTTGAAAGCAAACACGTGTATCTTTGACATTGCAAGGCCTTTTGAGAAGTATTGAGAAGTAGCTTATCCTCCAAAAACACAGAGAAAGATCAGGACACTGAAATCTGTGCAGGACACAGGGAAATCTGTGCAGGGCGAGTAAGCTCTCTCCATCACTCCTGGCTTGACAGCCCTGGAAAGGAACAAAACATCCTTGGGAAGTTTACGGGAGCAATTCATACCAGCTTGCAAGGCTTCAGGAGCACTAGGGCTGAGATACACCCTGGCAGGCTGTTACTCACCCTGTGCTGCCCTAGATAAGCTTTCTTATCTATTTTCGTTCTTGCTTTTAGAACAGCCCAAGGAGAAGCGCAGCGTTCGCTGAGGGGAGGGCGGGACGCGCTCGGACCGGGCCCGGCCCCGCCGCCCTCAGCGCCGCTCTCGCGAGACGCCGCCGCGCGGGCTCCATATTGGGGCATCTGTGCCCTGGGCCCGGAGCTCTCGCGAGCGCGGCCCTGAGGAGCCGCCGGGCTGTGCCGCCCTCGGGGAGCGGACTGCGCGCTCGGGCTGTGCGGGGAGAGCGGGGCCGGTGCCCGCGGTCAGCGCCCGGGGCTGCCTGGGCTGTGCGGGGTGTACGGGGCCGGGGCTCGGGTCCGCC
>VZTD01003341.1:581164-625723 GCA_013397725.1 Rhagologus leucostigma | reverse complement strand
CGGCGCGGGGCGGGGCGTGAGGGGCCGGCGGCGGCAGCGGGGGCGTCGCTGCTGCGGGGCTGCCCCCGCCCGGGAGCGCTGAGGGAAGGGAGCGAAAGAAGGAAGGAAGGAAGGAAGAAGTTGCTGCTGCTGCTGCGGGAGGAGGAGAAGGAGGTAGTGGCGGCGGCGGCGGCGGTGGTGCTGTTGCAGCCGCGGGCAGAGCCTCCCCCTCCCGCCGGGCCGGGCGGGGCGGGCTCCGCAACCGAGATGTCTCAGGAGCGGCCCAAGTTCTACCGGCAGGAGCTGAACAAGACGGTGTGGGAGGTGCCCGAGCGCTACCAGAACCTCTCCCCGGTCGGCTCCGGGGCCTACGGCTCCGTCTGGTGAGTGCTGGGAGGGGACCGGGCTGTGCGGGGGAGGTCGCGTTAGGTCGCTGCCCCGCCTCTCGGCCCCCTCCGCTCTGCAGGGACCCGCGGTGGGATCCGTGCGGGGCGGGCACCGCGGCGAGCGGGGCTTGCCTGTCCCCCGGGGGTTCCTCTCCCCCAGCTTTTCACTAGCCTCCTGCAAGAGACATTTTTCCTCCCGGGTTTACGCGCCGTGCTGCCGGGAAGCCGCAGTCTCGTCTTTGGAATGCGTCGGGGATTGCACCACATGGCAGGTGGCTCTGAAACATTTTTGCAGGGGAAGATAATAATATGTCGTTCCCGGCTCCCCCCCGCCCTGAATGATCTCATATGGGCATATTTCAGTGTGATTTCTTGCAGTCAGTAGGTGGGGAATGCAGAGGGATGGAGCCTGGTAAGCCCCCCATAGCTGGCTTTACAGAGCTGAGGGCTTGGCAGCTCTTGTCCCAGTTTCTTTCTGGACCTGAAGGATAGATTATATTTGAGGCAATTGTATTTTTATCTGGAATTTGTTGGTAGGCAAGAAGTGGAGAGAAGGCTACGGGGGCTGTTTTTGTATCCCTGACTTGTTATAGTGGGTTTACAAGCACCGGTATTGTCTCGGCAATAATAGATGAACACAGGAAGACTAGTTTTATTGCTGTAGAATTACTGCAGTGTGTGCTCCCTGGGAGAGTAAAGTCCTGCTATGAGACCTGCAGAAATACAGGGAGCTTGAAGAGTTTAGTTTTTAAGGCTTACCTAACAGGAACAAACCAGGCTACGTGTGTGAGACACAATACGTCCTTAATTTGTAGCTTCTCTGCTGAAGTATGGTGGATCATTAAACATAAATGGAGCTGCATACTTTGCTTAAGCTTAAAGACAAGGTAGTATTTGAATCAGTTTGACTGTAGACTTTGCCAGTCATTTAGTAAAGTGTTTGCAGATTACTGCCTCCTTTGACTAAGAAACATCTTCCACACGAGCATTCTGGTTTTTATTCCGTGTTCTTTGGTTCTGTCAAAGTGCGATCAGAATTTTGAAATATGGGTGCATAATTATGCAGCTGCTTTGCTGTTGCGTTCGAGCAGGCATGCATATGTTTTTATTAACATAGTGTGCAAATTTGTGTTGTGGGTATCAATTTTATTATAAGGAGGGACACATGCTGTATTCTGCTAGTAAAGAAAATAAGTTGCTTTGCATGTGCTACAGTTTTAATGAAATACTCTCAGCTGATCTTAACCAGTTATAAAATTGTTAAGTTGAGCTTAAATAACATGTATTTCTTAAACTTCCATGATTGAAGTGTGCAGATGCTTGCATTTTATAAAATTAAAATGGGCTGGTCAATTTTGTAGCAAGAATAACCAGTATACTTGCTGAGGTGTTGGGGTTTTTTTGTTGTTTTTTTTTTTAATATAATGCTAGAATGATTTTGATTGGAAGGGAATAGACAGGTTTCATTTGGTGAAAGAAGGACCTTGTTGACACAGCTGATGAATACCCGTGTAAGTGTCACAGAGTTGTGCAACTCCTGAAATGTAATGGGAAATTAATTTCCTCAGTGCCTTGTCCTTTGTATTTTAAGGTTGATCCTGCATCATACACCCCACTCCCTTTTTCTTTTCCCCCTCCCTACAATCTCCACTATACATGTAATAATACTTGCAAAGATTGTTTTCAATCAGTAACTAAAGAGTTTGCATCATGAATTTCCTGTTTTGCTGTGTCAAAACTTTCAAAGATTGTGCAACTTTGTTCAGACCAAATGAAACAGTTTTGTATTGGAAGCAATTTCAGACATGTGGCACAGAGTCTTTTTGCAGTCCATGTTAATGGCTTCCTGTATGTTCTTCTAAAAATAGTTTTCAGAAAAGATACAGTGTTATGGAAAGTATGTCAGAATTGAAAAATTCAGGAAAACAACAAAAACCTTTGCATATTTATGGTAGTTTATTAAGCTGCACGTGGTGATGCATATTATTTAGGGTATTCCTGCAATGACTTGCTCCGCTCTCTGTCACTTTAGAGATTTTTTTTCTCCCCGGTAAAAAGTGACCTAGTGTCATTTGAGACTTGGAGTTTGGTGTATCCCTGTTGGGATAGTAAATAGTGGTGTTTTAGCAATCCTTAAACACAATGGTTAAATATACTTCCATGTATGTTCGGTGCATTATTATATTCAAATGTAATCAAATGCTCTGTTGTTTTGGTTGTCAAAACGAGGCACTTGAAAATGAAGAATCTCTAGAAAGTGGAGGGGAAAATTAATAAAAAAGCAAGCATTAAGCTGACAGATGAGTCACTTAGAGTATGGAGCTGTTGTGGGCTGCTTTGAATGTGCTGTGAGTATGCCTTGGAGCACCCTAATACACAAACCTGACACTTGTGGAGTCAGTGGGTGGAGGGAGAGGCATTTTCTGCAGGCAGCCTGAGACACCTGAGACATGTGCCTGAAGTGAGAGCAAATACTGCAGTGTTTTCTGAAGGGTGATGTGCAGTGTTGGAAGAACGAGGTTCAAGTGGCCACCTCAGGTATTTTTCAGGATCCATTTTTTTAAAAACTGGAAGCGTTAGAGATACAAATAGGGATTCAGTTTCAAAACTTTGAGATTGATTCTTACTAAGTCATGTAACAATTGCCGTGGCATCTGTTGTATGAAATGCTGTTTCATTCATTCTTGCAACAGTTTTGTATATTTATACAACACTGTCTTTTGCATACTTTTGTAACCAGGCCTACATTGGAAAAAAAAAATGTTCCTGGTATATCCATTTTGTAATATTTCACGTAAGGAGGAGAGGGACCTAGACAATACAACATCTTGCAGTGGGAAGTTGCTGAACAGAGATGGGATTGATTGGTGACTCACACTTTAGTTGGAGGATTGCTTCATTTCTTGCGTGTGCTGGAGGGAAGTCTCGACTCCTGGCATCAGTTCAGCCAGCTCTGAGCTAAGCAAAATGGTGTTTTCACAGTTTTTGCCATCAGTTTCTAAGATGCTGTGAAGCGCATTCAGTATATTCTTAGTTTACTTAATTGTTGTATTTTTAGCAGCTGTTCTTTGTTGTATTGATGCCTTTGTAAAATAATGGGCTTGGTTTAATTGCTTTGCAAGCTATCTGTATCGCCTTACTTGATTTGGAAAGAATTGAACAGCCGAGACTTACTCTTCCTCAAAATCTTGCATAAGAATTTTTTTTAGCTTTTTTTTGGTGACTGTCAGGTGATACAGCCCTTCCAAAACCTGTGATTTCTTCCCATTTCAACCCACAGTTGTACTAACACTGAGTCTGATTTTCTTGGATACTGAGAATTCCCAGAGAAACATTATAGATTTAAGAAATTTTAAAACATTAGGCTCCAGAGAAAATGAAATAACCCTAAATATCACCTTTGTAGAAACAGTTCCTCCGTGGATTTCTCGTAATGCCTTATCAAAGTGTGCAAGTGCCTCCAAAGCTTGTGTGTGCTTGGAGGGACAGGTGCCTGCTCCTGCAGCAAGGTGTGGTAGATCTGTGAGGCGTGATAGGAACAGAACTGTCAAACTGAGTGGGATGAAGCAGCCGTACAGGAAGGATTGGCAGAAGATGTGTGAGGAAAGGGGGAGTTGAGTAGGAGAAGGGCAGGCACCGAAAAGCTGTGAGCAGAGCTCTCTGAAAGTGCTGGCAAGGAGTTTGGACTGCATAGGAACTTGGGATATTAAGAAGGGAAATTAGTAGGAGCACATGTGCCCTATAGGGAGATTTTTATTACAGCTTTCTTAGAAGCAGAAACTAATCTAGCACAGGAGAATGATATTTGCAACTTTTGCAGTGTGTTGGGAGAGTAATGACTGAAATGCAAGTATAGAAGTGACTGAAGTCAATGAACTGTCAGGTACTAACTGTTTTTCTGTCTGATTAGGGGTTCATAAATTAACTTCAGAGGTAGCACTAAAGAGATTCAGTTAGCTTGGGTATTTGCAGAGGCACTAGCAATGAGCAGCATATATTTAGCAAAATAGCCTTTGCACAAAAATTAACATTCTGATTATCTGATATTTAAATAAATTGTGCTCATAAGTAACTTTGTGCATACTTTAGTTCCTCAGACTGCTTTGAATGTTACTTCTAAGATCTAATTTGATTCAGTGGATAGGTTCTCTAAAATAATTGTTTTCTTCTACCTCCTGTGTTCTGGATTCAATTCGGGTTAGATCAGAATTGTAATTTTAGCTCGCTTAGGGTGAGATGGATGCAGTTCATTTGCCATAGCACACTACTATGTAAGAGGTTAAAAAAAAGTGTGATAAATTCTGAATTTGTGCTGATCTTGTTTTAAAAGGGCTTTAAAAGCGTGGATCATGCAATTTTTTCCTAATTGGGCTTCTTTAGCTGAAATATGATCAGTGTAATGCAGCTGTTTTAAGTCTGTGATGAAAGGCAGCTTAGGGTTCTTTAAAATGTTCTCCAGCTGACAGCTGTTCTGTGGCTCTGCAGGAGCCATTAGCCAGTTATCTGTATTGGCAGAAAATTACTCAGCATGATTTTATCTGTGGGGAAATAGTCTTCAGGCCTCAAATATGACCAAACTTCGTGTTCTGACTTTAAGAGTAAGTCTAGATGGTGAATGTGCAATAATACAGAATTTTCTTTCCTGGGCTTGTGCACTGAACTCTTTAACCAGTACTGCTGACTGCAGTTCCCTTGGAGGTTGTACAGCTACTACAACAGCACAGTGACTTGATATGACCCCAAAAAATGTCATCAAAAAAAAAAGCTAAATTGAATTTAATCTGAATCCTGAAAATAGCTGATCTTATGTCTGGTGGCTCTGAAATCTCAACATTTTGGAAACCAAAAGAGAAATTTGACTCTGGAGCTGTGAAGGTGGTTGAGATGCAGAGGATCCCCTTCTTTGCAAGATGAAAGAGTTACTGGTATATGCTGAAGTGTTTGGAAACTGGTGAGGATTCATGACTAATTTATAACAGCATGTGTTGAATGATGATGACTATTCTTATTTTTGCTCTAAGTCCTAGAAAACACCTTATGTATCAGTAAAATACTGGCACGTAATTTCAGGCTGAACTAGGGATATTTGTGTATTGCAAGATGGTGAATTTTACCTGAGGATGAAAAAAAATTGAGTTCTACATTTCATGAAGTATTGCTGCTTAAATATTGATTTTTTTTTTTTCCCTAGTGATGTGTGAAAACTTGACAAATTGAAATCAAGAATGCTTAATGGCTTCTTTTGTCTGCCAGGCTGAGGTGTAAAGGATAACTTGTGTGTGGAAGTAGTTGCCAAAGGCTGTTTTTTGAGCCCATGTGATGCAGCTTGAGTAATTCAGCTCTAGCAGGTTGCTGCTCCTGTGACCTGGTGTACTCCTGTATGTTTTCCAGAGAGCTCTTTCCACTGTGTGGATGCCCTTTATAGAAAGGGAGATGCTCTTCTTCCACTGTGCACAGTGGGTTTTTCCATTCCCCGGCGGGGCCTGGGGGAAGGGTCACCGGTCATAGAAGGGTGCTGGTGTTGTGTTTTCTATTTCTCATAAACTTCACTTACCAAATTCCCTGGAAACTGGGCAAATTTGAGATAAGGAGTCTTTTTGCAGGTTAATTCCAGGTGGTTGCTTTAAAAGTAAATGACAGCTACATTCATTTCAAATAGCTCCTTTGGTGGGGTGGGCGTTGTGGTTTGTATATGCAATTGTGGGTTTATTCTAGGACAACTCATGTGATTTGTTTTGAGCTTCGTTCGTTAAGCTTTATATGTCACACTTTACCTTTATAAATATGTAGCATTCCTTTTTGCTTGATGTTTATCAAGAACTAGTGCATACTCACTTTTAAATGGAATCGGGAGTTCACCTGCATCATAAATACAGCAGGAAAATCAACCAGTATTGTCCTTGTATGACTCTTTATGTTCCATACTTTCCCCATATTTGTTGTCTTGAGTCAAGTGTTGATTTCATATCCTCTCTTTCTCCTCTTCCTCCTCCTTCCTTTTGGACAGGCCAGAGTTTTATAAGTTGCATAAGGAATTACTTCAGAAAATATAATTTTACAGTACAAAATATATGTGTGTGTATATATATGTGTATAAATGTATTTTTTAGTTACTGAGTAGGATTAAATAAGTCCTCCTGGACTCTTAAGAAGAAATACTATTTGTATGTACAAAGTTTCTGCTAAAGGGCCAAGTTTTGGTAATGTACAGCTATGTATCATTTATTCACATGCATTTTTGTATAACAGAACTTAGGGATTGGATGTGATTTACTGAAGAAATTTAATTTCAGCTTTAATTACGATTAACAACAGTCATAACTGATTTTATTAGGCATGAGTCTTGGATTTTTGTATGGACTTAAACCCTGAAAATAGTATTTTGAGCATAGCATTTTTTGATCGAGTGTGGTGTATGAAAGTATGTTTAGGAATAGTGATAGTATTTACAAGTACTCTTTTCTCCAGAGTTTTAGTGCATAATTATGTTTAAGAGCACTTTAGACAGCAAAGTCATAAACATTTCTCTTTTTTTCTACAAGATTTCCCTTTACTGTGTGGGCAAGACTCATCTTTTAAACATTTTCTGCAGAAACCAACAGTTGTGTAAATATGTGGGGATTTTGTGTGGCACGCAGGTTATGGACCAGGATACCTAGAAATCATTTTCATTGGAGAAGTGGTGTTGCCTGTGACTGAGTGCCTAGATAACTCTGTCTAGAATAAGTGTGGATTTGAAGGCATTCATAAAAAGTTAATTTTGTTAATTTGGTTACTCTCTGTTGCAGTTCTGCCTTTGACACAAAAACTGGTTTGCGTGTGGCTGTGAAGAAGCTGTCCCGGCCGTTCCAGTCCATCATCCATGCCAAGAGGACCTACCGGGAACTGCGGCTGCTCAAGCACATGAAACACGAAAATGTGAGTTGAGGGAGAGGGTATGAAGTGCTTTTCTGAAGTTGGACTGAACATCCATCAGGATTGCTTTTAGATATCTTGTTGCGTATGGTTTTTTGCTAATGCTAAATGCAAAGCTTGCAGTAGTCCAAGGGATTATAGCTGTGGAAAATCATGCAGAATAACAAAACCACCCCCAAAAATCCCCACAGTAACTAATTTTGTATTAAAAAATCTTAATATTCTCTAGAATGATCTCGAAATTACTATTTAGCAAGTTCATAAGGATTTGGGACACAGGTGGTGTCACTTACATTCTCCTGGTTACTTGCAGTAAACTGCAGTTTTTGTTATGTTAAGCATTTATTTAAAGAAAGAAAATCCCAAAGTTGTTTTTTAGTGTCTTCTGGAGGGTTTTATTAATTTTTTTTTTTTGCTTGCCTGTGTCAGAAAGTTATGAAGCAGACATTCATGAGATTCCTGTGGGTAAAATAGGAAAAAAGGGGTGGTGGTAAAGGGGTAGAAATTAGATGGCTGTTCATACAAGCCATCCACTTAAATCATCAGCAAGGAAACAAAACAGAATGTGGCAAATGTTATGTTGAACTGGTGTTTGATAAAGCTTCCATTTGGTATAGAAGACAATTGCCTGACCGGTCTCCTCTGTGTGTGACATTACCGTGCCAACATATTTATACTGCATGGTGTTTGGAGCAAATTCTATGTGCAGTGGAGCAAAAGTTCCCATAACCAGCTCTTGGTAGAGCTGTCAGAACATCAAGAGGAAAGGAAAGCTCTTCATTCCTTTTGTCCCAGCAAACTCTGTTTTGACAGAAGGGAGATACTCTTTGGACATGAGCTGAGCAAAGCCAGGACGTTTACCTAGCACAAAAAGCCAAGCAAGCAGAGTTTCATTGTAAGGATCTCCTTGGCTGGTCTGTTCAGAACTTCTGCTGTGGCAGCAATGGCTGTGTGGTGTGGTTTCTAACCACTGCAGTCAGCAGCTGGTATCCCATAAATCATCTTGATGTTTTTAGTGTGGCTCACATCACTGGAACTTCTGATGCATGTGTGTGTTACTGTCAGTAATTCTTCCTGTGTGATACCATTGTGTCAGCAGTAGAGGTAGCTTTTGATCCTGCTTAATGTCCATAGAACTCCCAAATGTTTGGAGTTGGAAGGGTCCTTAAGATCATCCAGTGCCACCCCCTGCCATGGGCAGGGACACCTTCCACTGGACCAGGTTGCTCCAAGCCCCGTCCAACCTGCCCTTGGACACTTCCGGGGATGGGGCAGCCACAGCTTCTCTGGAAATCCATTCCAGGGCCTTACCACCCTCACAGGGGAGAATTTCTTCCTAATATGTAGTGTAAATCTACCCTTTTTCAGTGGAAAGCTCCTTGTCCTATCATGACATGCGCTTGTGAAAAACTCCAGTAGTACCCAGGAGTTTCTTTCTGGACCTTTTCTCATAGCTGAGATATTCTTCAAACAGGAAAGCTTTGATTTATCTATTGACACACAAAAAAAGGCTAATAAGGTTAAGCAATGAAAATTAGTTTGTGACTACAACTGTCTGAGATTCATTAATATTTTTTGATTTGCATTGCAAAGAGCCTATGTAGCTTTAAGAGTAAGGAATAAAAGGAAGTTAAGTCATTTTTATAGAGCGAGAGATATATTATCAGTTCATCATACCATCATTTAACTGTGGGAAGTTTATCTAGGTTGTGATTTAAAAATCCTGCAGATGCAGAGATGATCAGACCTGGTTCAGGCAGGCATATTAGTGCTACTGCCCTGACTATTCAGATCTCAGTCTTGAAGAAAAGCATTTGGTTTTATGTGGCGCGGAACATACGAGCAAATGTGGAAGGTGTGGTGGTTTGAGGGGCTTGAGCATAAGGTGTTTTTTTTATATCCTGTATCTAGTTCATGATGATCTTGAGCATGTAAATGGAGCTGCAGAGCACTCACGTGTGTCTGCATCAGGTTTTGAAGTTCTAGGAGGCCTCCTTGTTAGCTTGCATAAAGCACAACACTGAACAGATGGAAATGAAACATCTACTGGAATAAGTACTTCAATGCCACAAAGGATCTTAGTAACTGTATCATAGTATGCTATAAATATATTTCACAGCTTTTCTCTTTGCTGTTTTCTTTTTAGGTGATTGGCTTGTTGGATGTGTTCACCCCTGCCAAATCACTAGAAGAATTCAATGATGTGTAGGTAACTTCTCTGAAGATTGCAACAAAATATCTTTCGTATCTCCTTATGCTTCCCAGATTATGGCAGAAATATTTGTCTCTTTAATTTGTCTGCCATCCTTCACAAGTAATCCTGAATTCCAACGCAAAGATATATCCTAAGCTATTGGACTTGTCAGACTTGTTCACTTGCTGTGGTTTACTGCCCAGTGCTGTTGGAATCACTGTACTAATTTCCTACATTATTTAAAGTGTCACGGTCTATGTTTCATTCAACAACGTGCTTTGGGACAGTCAGCCCTGCCACTGGAGATTTATAGGGAATTTTTATCCTAATCCTATTCAAGAGATTGCTTCACAGCCCACGTGTTTGCTTTTGTTCACAGGTACTTGGTGACACACCTCATGGGAGCAGATCTGAACAACATTGTGAAATGCCAGAAGCTCACTGATGACCACGTGCAGTTTCTCATTTACCAGATCCTTCGGGGACTGAAGGTGAGTGCTCCTGTCGTCCCTGAATGGTGACAGCTCACCATGGGGGGTGGAAGTTCCTGGTGAATGTTACATCCTCAGAGCTTCAGATGAGTACAATCTGGGGCTTCTGTAACTTCCCTAAACTATTGTGAGATAACATTTTATGATTGTTCTTTCACTTCTGTCTCTCTGGAGCTCTGCATCAGTAAGGTTACCCATCATTTTTATGTGTTCCTATGGGCAGAGCCTGGAAAATGATGAACTGTGGTGCCCTCTAATCTATCTGGCTATGAATTTTCCATTTCTTCAGTTTTGTTTACTTGTGTTGTTCCGCTCGGGTGGCAGCACTCCTGGGTGTTCCTAAGGAGAGGCAGACTGGAACACCCACCTGCATGAAACCCACAGACACACAGCTGGTTCCTTCTGCAGACAGACTGTAGCATCTGAATTGTGTGGGCTGGGGTAGGGCAGTATTTTCTAGGGAAGAGAAGAGGAGGTGGCTACTTGGACTGTTACATAAATTTTGTCATCTTATTTTACAGTACATCCATTCAGCTGACATAATACACAGGGTGAGTATTTATTCTAAGATTGTTTCCTGTAGTGAAAGAATATATTTAAAAAACTAAGCATAGAATTTTACAATGTAGCACCAAGAGAAACAAGAAAAAAATTTCTGAGAATTATTTTGGTTAAGTAATAAAAAGATTGAACAGAGGAAGTGATTGTCAAGATTCATAATTTCTTTTCCTTCATGAAATAGCTTTTCTATGAAATATAAATATGCAGCACCAGTGTTGCAATAAGCCTTTATGAATTTTTGCTTATATCTGACACCTCTGAGAACCACAGGAGAGATATCTGACTCTGTGATAAAATAATTTATCCAAAGTTAGTATTTGCACTCAGTTAGAATCTGTGTTTTTATCTCCATTTACGATTTTATCTACTTCAGACTTGTGAAACAACACATATACCACTGTTAACATTGATGTTTAATTTTTTAGGATTTAAAACCTAGTAACCTAGCTGTTAATGAAGACTGTGAGCTAAAGGTAATGTAATTAAAAAATGGGATTTGTTTGACTGAGATTTGAGTGAGTGCCATGTGAATGTCCCTTGCAACTTAAGTGTCAAAATAATTCCTTTTGAAAATACTTTTGTAGAAAAGTAATAATACACTTCCCAGCTGTAAAGAATTGTAAGGATGTGGTTTTTTTATCTGCTCCTGTGTTTTTAGTGATCATCATGAAAGTGAAGAGTTAACAGCTTTAGTTTGTATTTACTTGTTTTGGAGACAAGATACCCAGACATAATTCTGATTGTGGAGTCCTACGCTGTTCTAGCCTGGTGTCTTTTCACAGGTTGTGAAATTCGGTTTCATAATCTGTTTTTGCAGCTCTCCCACCTCTCCTCTCCTCAGTTCAGTGATTGCCTGGTTGTTTGTGCTGGGTCGTTTGCATTGTTGCCCTGCAGTAGCTGGTGTGTTCTGTGTTGTGTAGATCCTGGATTTCGGCCTGGCCCGGCACACGGATGATGAGATGACCGGGTACGTGGCCACCCGGTGGTACAGGGCTCCTGAGATCATGCTGAACTGGATGCATTACAACCAGACAGGTAATGCCTTTAGCCAGCACAAGACTTTTCTGTTTTGTCAAGCTTCTGAATTGTGGGGGGGGAAAAAACAGAGGTTGTTCTTGCACGTGCTCCCTTTCATTTGATTGCGTAAGTTGGCACTCTTGGTAATTATGATTCAGAATTGGTATTTGAACCACAGTCTGTCAGATGGAAGTTAAGAATCATTGTGGTAGCATTCACAAGACTTCTTTAAATTTGAACCTTTGAAACTGCAATCAGCAAAATATTGTCAGCACTTATCTCTTGCTTTTCCTAGCAGAGTGGTTTTTAAAATAAGTGACTGGAATGTATCTGGTTGAGGAGAATGTCTGGAGCTACAGCGTGAAGAAATGATAAAAAGTGTATAAATCTCCCATTCTTTCCTCTCCTGTTAGCCACTTCTTCACAGATTTATCTTCCTCACAGTTTCCAGTATTTTCTCTCCAGCAATACTTGCAGCTCAGAGAAGACAATCAAAGTCTGAGAATAGTTCTTGTACAGGAGAGCACCAAAGAAATGTGCTACCCAAGTTTCATATATCACTACCCTATCTTTCTCTTTTCCCCTCTTGCATGTATATAGGCTTGTCTTGTACCTTCAGTGTAATAGTTGGTGGTTGTTTGGGTAGAATTTATGTAAGGCTACATTTAAATCCATTCCTCAGAGTCCTCTTGGACAGGTTTCTTCCTCTTGGATGGTTTAGATTCCTCCCCACCTCTTTGGTGTTCAGGTCATGTTATAGTCTGGAAGGAAGAGTTGCCTGATCTTGAATTCTGTTATTTGTACAAGTTTTAGATGACACAGAACAGTATCAGTCAGCTTGCAAGGTATTTCAGATTGCCTCAATGCCTAAGATTATTTAAGGACGGAGTTGTTTGCACTGGTTGGATGGGATGATTCTGCTGAGACTGTGTTTTTATGCATCATGTTTTGTTTTCTGTTTCATTTTGTTCAGTTGATATTTGGTCAGTGGGATGCATTATGGCTGAACTGTTGACTGGAAGAACATTGTTCCCTGGCACAGACCGTATCCTTTAGAAGTAATTTCTTTTATGAAATGGAAATTAGATCTTCATTTTCACATAATTGACAAGAAAATAAGTTCTGGGTTTAGTTATGGACTTTTGTTTGTTTGTTTTTAAATCAATGGCTTCTTTTACTCACAGTACAAGGAGGTGAGTTCTTGATTTTGCTGCACATCTGTTCCTCTTTATTGTCTGTTGTCATCACTAGATTTACATACTGTTTGTATCTGGGAGTTACTTTCCTTTAAGTTTATTTAAATTTATTAGTTGAGTTTGTAGCTAATACTTGCATGGATGTCTGCCAAGAATCCTCTCATGCTTCAGGTTTCTTGCAAATGTGAAGCATCCCTTCTGGCCTCTCTTCTTTTTATCCTGGAGGTATCCTGGCTGTGAAAGCAGTGGGTTTGCAGATTCTTTAGTGCCAAGGTTCTCATTAAAGTTGCTCTGAAATGTTTAGGTTCCATTTCCATGCATGACTGTAAACAGGCTGTGAACCTTCTTTCACAGTGCGCTTGTACTGGTGTGAAAAATCAAGCCTGAGTAAGATCTTTCCAAAATAGTGGACTGGGTAGGACACTTTGGCAAATTTATGAGAGGACTTTGTGAGATTTGGTCATATTTTCCCCAGGAAATTGGAAGTGAGACTTGATGCAAATTGTTAACATTTTTGTTCAGCCACACAAGGTAGGGGTGTAATTTACTACCGGCAAGATTTTTCATTGCCTAGAAACTGGGCTTCTATTTGCCCAGTATTTGTATTTGAGAAAATTACATTGCCCACCTTTTACCAAAGTTTATTATTTCAACCACAGTTTGTTTTAATAACTTTTGTTAATTTGTTAGTATTTATGTCAGTTAATTCAAGTATGTTAGCACTTGATGAAAAGAAAGCTGGCGTTGGAATTGCTGCCTTCTGTTTAATGTTACCTCCAGAAAGCATCTGGATTCCAAAACTCACTCCTGAGGAGAAGCTCTCATTCTAGCTCTTACAGTGTCACCTCCCTTTTCAGTGTGCTTTAACTTTATCCTCTCTCCTCTTTTCCTGCTTGACTCCATCTCATAATTTCTCTCTAAATTTGTTGAATTTGTTGTACTGTACTGTGTAGTCATCTCTGCTGTATTCTTCTGTTGTCAGAGACAGAAACTGAATTAAACAAAAGCTGGTATATTTTTATCTGTTGATTCAGCATGTGTAGGTTGGTTTGGACAGATTTTTTTTGTTTCTTTTAAGAAAAACTGAGATACCAAGAATTGTTCATTCAAACAAAGCAAAAGTCTTTAAGCTGTTGCCATTATTTGACCCTAGCAACAGTGACACTAGATTTTAAAGAACTTGACACTTGCAACTAAAATATTTGCTAATAGGATTTGCAATGTGTAAGAAATGCTGCATGATTTTGATTTATTTTGTGGTTTTTGTGAATTGAACAAAATGGTGATTTTTCCAAGTCTGAGAAGTTTTTTCTCCAGCTCTGTTCTTAGTTGTAAATTAAAGCCACTAATGTCTGCAGTGCAAAATGAAGTTTACTCCTAGGATCTAATTTGTTTGCTTTATCATAATAAGGTACTTCACTAATTTATCTCTCCCAGCAGATGCTTGTGATGAATTTACTTTAAATGCTCAATTTCTTTCGCAAATGGCAGTAATGCTTTTTAATTAAATGCTTGTTCTGAGTTGCTTAGATTTAAGAAAAACAGACCCAATCCTTTCCCATCTTAAACAAAACTTTGTAGTACTGTAATTCTTCCAGTCCTTCTATGTGGTTCCCCACTTTGTCTGTGCTTTTTGATCATGAGGTTAAAACTAAAAGGGGAGCAGGGTTGGTTCTGAATCTTGTTTGTGCATGGAACACTTACCCAAGGATTAAAAAGGACCCAGGCTGGCAGCTTTCACTCCAGTTTTGCTGACATCTAAAGACAGCAAGCAGAATTAAGATAACAGTCAGTTCTAGTTCCTTCCTGTCTTGGAAGGCTCTTTGAAATCTTTATATATGCGTTATTTTAGGAGAAAATTGAAGGAGTTTTCCAGGTTCAGATCCTGTTGGGTAGTTCTGGGCTCTTAATAATTTCATTGTACCCACAGATTTGCAGAGGCCCTTGTTCCTGCTGTAGTGTCACTGTACAATTGCTGACTTACTGACTTTGGAATTAATATTAACATGAATAATTCAAGGTATGTTTGCCTTGTCCCCACTAGCCAAGGATGTGGTATATCCAAATCCACTGCAGTTCTAGAAAATTCCCTGTGCAGTTGGAGGCAATGTGACTTTGTGTTGCTGGAGCCTGCTCCTGTTTGACAACTGAAAATTTGAAGTAGTTCTTGCTTTTGGTCTCAAGAGGTAAATTTTCTCAACTGTGTAGCTTTACATTTCCAAAATTAGAGTGACAGAATATGTCATGGCTTCCCAGGATGATCATCCCCCTGTTCAGATGGTTCTCTTGTTTGAAGTGTTGGTCCGTTTCACCAGGGATTTAGCAGAAATGCTGTGATGTTATTTACAGTCCATCACATATTTCTTTGTACAGCCCGGGGATGCAGCTGTTCAGTACAGGTAAGCTGTAAGTTCCTTTAATCAGGTAAGTAATAAAACTGTACTCTGGAATTATGAGCTTCAATGCTGTCTGTGATGATTATGCCACTGATAAATTAATGTTGAGTTTAAACTTCTGAATCTGTAGAGATTCTGAACACAGCTGTCATTGTCTTAAAGCAAGAATTGATACTCTTACAAAAAAACCCTGCGGTTGATTTGGGCTTAGCTCTTCAGGATTGCTGAAGTACTTCTAATTTACAACTGAATGTAAGGTAATTGAATTATTCCTATTGTAACCTATGGGTAGAAGTATTTGGATGAAAGATGGATTTCTAATACTGGTAAAATCTCTGCCAGGAGGTGGAGAAGGGGATCGAGATTGTGGGAGAGAAGTCAGAGACCAAAAATGAGGTGATGAAAATCAGAGTCCTTCGGGCACTGGACTCTGATCGTTGTGGGTCCCTTCCACCTCGACATATTCTGTGATTCTGTGCATGGGAGGCTTAGCTGAGGCTTTCTTGTTGGTATTGTTGTATGTGTCTTATGCCAAGATCAGTTTCTGTTAAACACATATATTACATTTTTGCAGCTCTTGTAATGTGAATGATTCATACAAGTAAGTAGGAAGGTTGACTTTGACAATTTGACTTGCATAAAATCATATAAAGTAAAAATAAGAATATCTAGATTTTTCTTGTACTAGTTTAGCTTTTTCTGTATGTTATAAGTTGACTGTGTTCCTTTAAACTCTGAAGAGTGTTTTTATTACTATTTTTATTCAGTAGTAGGAGACTTCCATGATAACTAATCAATCTGAAATTACATTTTCTTCTGATACACCTTATTCTTGCTTGTGGTGGCAGCTAAAACAACTTTGAACTTTGCTTTGCCTGGATAAGCTCTTACAATCTTGTGAGATTTGCTGCTGGTGGTGATGGCAGGTTATTTTCTGAGTTTTAGAATCCCTCATCAGTCCTTGGGAGTACCTTGAAGATGGCACTCGGGGTTTGCATGCTGTGCTTTCCTTCTCCATGCACTTGTGGTGTTTTTCTTCTGCTTTGTATTTACTAAATCTCTTTCCTGTCTTTAATTGCTTGTGGCTCATTTCTCTGGGATGTGATGGGCCCTGTAGTTAAAGAATGCTGCAGTTCAGCAGGTTATAGATGGCAGGCCTAAAACCAGAAGCAGGGTTGGGTTTTGGCATGGCTGTGGCAGTGCCAGTTCCATATTCTGTGTTTTTTCTTGTTTATCTGAGAAGTATTTTCCAGTAGCAAACAGGGCAGCAATATTGTTGACATACCCGTGCACAGGCTTTTAAATGCCTTTAAAATAACTTAAATATTTAAACTGAGCTATGGCATGTGAGCACTCTAAAATTTGCACTTCAACTGTTGCTTGTACAAGAGTAAGTGGAAGGTGTAAGGACTATTTGAAATAGCTCTGAAGAAAATCTGATTTAAATGAGCCAGTTGTGATTGGTAGAGTGTCCTTTGCTAGTTCTCCTACAGCGGTGGATAGTGTGATTTCATTTTCAGCACTGACAGTTCAGAGTTGGCAAATCAGCTATGCTAAATCCAACTAAATATCGGATTTACTCTTAGATTTTGAGTGTTTTGAGTAGCTAGAAGTTTGCCAAGTAACTTGACAAGTGAGAAATTAATTCAGCTGTTCTGACAAAGTGCTATTTCCAGGGCTCTTAATTAATTTGATATGTAAAACTTTAGACCAAAGTTTACCTCGAAAGGTGAAGATTTTAGCAAAGCACTGGTGATCTCCTATATAGAGAGTTTGCCAGTGTTACAGGAACTCTGAGTTGTTGTTTTTTAGGTTTTTTTTTTAAACAGGTGACAGTTTTTGAAGTTCTTGTAGTACTCAAAAGATACTCTAAGAAGGAACTGCAGCTGTGTCTTAAGCCATCAGGAAGGCATTGATCCCAGACAGCAAGACTGTCTGAAAAAAAAATTCTGTAACTACTTTGGTATAATTTTAAAGGCAAATATAAACATTACAGACAGTCTGAAATCCCTGTGGAGGATAACTGAGGGAAGAAGGGAGATTATGCATTGATGGTTTTAAAAAGAATACTTTGTGTCTCCTTAGTGTCTTGAGACTTAGACATAAAACAGTGTCTGATGGATTTTTCCCCCCCTCAGTTGTGTGTTTTGTCACCTAGGCCTTGTTACAGGGGACAGCTCAGACAGGCTTGTGGCCTGCTGGGAGCTCTGTTCCTGGTAAAACGTTCTTTCCATCTGCAGTGTCCCATCCTGAGAGCTTTCCACAGAGATGTATTAAACCTGAGCCCGTGTTCTGTTTGTCCCTGCTGCTCCAGCAGGTCTGTAGGGCACAGGGGATGTTCAGGTGCTTTGATCCCCCTGCCCTGGTGGTCCCCAGGAGGTGCCAGGGCAGGACCCTGTGCCAGCTGCAGCAGCTCAGCTGCTCTGGCCGTGGGCAGGGCGTGCCCATGGTGAAGTGATGCTGTAGGGTACGAGCAGGGTCCAATCATTTCCTTACCTTCTGAGTTTTACAGCTGGCTGAATTAGCTTGGAAGGTATTCACAAAAAGCTTTGACTTTCTTCTTAATATGAGTGCCTACCCTTTTCAGCCTTCTGCTTTACTTCAGCTGTCACTAATGCAACCTAATCCTGCTAACTGCAGCTTGGTGTGGGGCCTGAGGGGGTGAAGGGAGCATGGAGATTGAGCCTTTGCCAGTGGGGCAAAAGATTTCTGCTCCAAATAGTTCAGGATGCAGTGCCCGATTCAATGCATGTGGGGTATCTGTAGACAAGACGTTCAGTCTATCTGATACAGAGAGCTCAGTTATATTCAGCTGTAAACAAGAGGAATGGACATGGTTTGCCTAAAATAGCTTTTCAGTCAAGGCCTTGGCAGGAATTAATTTTCAACATTAATAGGGTGATGTGTTGCGCTTTTCATTTTGATTTCTCCCAGCATTTTCCTTTATGGTCCATCATTAGATATTGATCAGTTGAAGCTCATTTTGAGACTCGTTGGAACCCCAGGGCCTGAGCTTTTGAAGAAAATCTCCTCAGAGTCTGTGAGTTTACACTTTGATTGTAATATCTGCCCTTTCAGAAGTCCCAAGTTTGTGTGTTGTTCTCCTGTAGTCTATCTGTAGAATGTGTTGGGATTTATTTTCTGTTATTTTTCTTCCTTTGTAATTCTTTGCTCTTGGATGGCTTTAAGTTCTTATGCTTTGTGTATCTGATCTTTATTCCTCTTACCTCTGCCCATGGTATGATTTCATCCTTTCATATTCTCATTTTACTGCTTCGTGACTTTTCTCTCAGTTTGTGGGTTTATGCTTTGTGATCTGTTGTATGATCAGGTGCTACTGGGGAAGTATTTTTCACAGCTAAGAGCTTGAGGCTTGTCTCAGTTATTATTTCTCCAGATTGCATACCCAGGGATCTTTCTAAATAGGAGCAGGTGTGTTATCCTCTGAACACACACAGTCCCTTCTGTAGTGTGATTAATTTCTGAAACACTGCTGCCACTATCTTTGTTTTTGTAGTATAAAATGCCTTTTAGGTGCCTTTCTGTAGCAGCTGTTCCAGGGCACACAGTAGAGTCTGCTGAGCATATAACTACTTGTGCTATGTAGGATGTTGCTGTGTGGGGCCCTTTTACCAAGGGAACAGCAAAAAGGCTTCCTGCAGTCCCTGCTTGGGAGGGTGACCTCTACTACAGTCCAGCAAGTGGCTGAAAATAATCTTGGATTGTGAACTTGTGCAAAGACAGTGTGAAATGGCCTTTAATTCTACCTGTTCCTGAAGGTGGAGTGAATAAATCAGAGCCAGGGATTAGCAGGTGAATGCACAGTGAGCACTGAGGTCACTGCTGTTTGTGAGGTGCAGCAGAGGATCAGAGCTGTGGAAAGTGGTGATAAGATTATGTTGTGCTGCAGCTTAATGTTCTTGTAACAGTGGCTGTAAATACAAATGTGAGGTTAGCCTTAAGTAACACCTGCTGAAGGTAGATGTGCAGTGCAAATTGGGATAAATTCGTCAACTTGCTGAAATCCCACCCATGTAAAAAGCCTTGGGACGTTCCACCTTTGGAGATGTTAGAGCTGAATAACCCAGATTGATTTGGTTGCCCTGTGAACTGACCTTAAGGCTACTCTGTTGTTTGAAGTACAGGGGATTAGCAAGAGACATAAAATGGAAGGTTGACTAAATTAAGCAAAAGATTAATTTGCACATGTAAGTTGAAGTGGGTCTTTTTTTAACTACTATTGCACAATAAAAATAATAATTGCTCATATCCAGGTCTGAAACAAGAATCTGTTAAAAAAAAAAGGCAGTAAAATACTGTTTCTACTCTTTTTTTTCACTGTGTGGGGAAAGCAAAACTCTTAAGTGTTTGATGGTTTTTAGTGTGTCACTATAACAAATTCTGGTTTTCTGCTGCATTACTTTACTTACTCTCACTTTTCCTGTTCACCGATACCTGCTAACTCTGTTTTATGCAATGCTAATGTTTTGCTAATTTTGCATTTAATGCCTTCTGTCACCCAGCCCGTGTCAAAGGGCATCCAAAGCTCTTCAGTATCAGTTGTGAGCCAGTTTCACTTTGCACCACAAGAAACTTAAGCACGTTCTATGCAGCAAGAAAAAAAAGCTGGTAACCAGTGCAGAGGGTACAGGTTTTGTTTCTGTTTTAATTTTTGTCCATTTTCCTGAAGCTGTGTGTAGCTGCACAGCACAGGGAAAATGTTGTGGAGTAGCCTCAGCCAAACGTCTACTCTGATGGCTTAAAACTGCTGGGAAATGTGAACACAACCTTGTGGTAGTGTAATGCTACTTCCATTGGGCAGAAATACTTTCTGTACTGGCAGTTACCAACTGAGCAGTGATTCTCCATTGCTTTTAAGTGTTCACTCGTGTAATTGCTGAACATTTCACAGGTAGTTGAATAAATTAGTGGACCCTGCCTGGATGGCTTTTGCCTTGTGGTTTGCAGAAGAGATGCTTTTGTATGCGACTGTTTTCTGTTTGAAATGGTTTTTGCACTGTTTTTAACAAAGCCCTTGACGAGGCACTTAAGATATTAACCAGCTTCAGCAGATCATGCGTCTGACGGGAACGCCCCCTGCATATCTCATTAACAGGATGCCCAGCCACGAGGTGAGATCTGAGCAGATGAAGGGGGTTTGCAGGGCAGGGCTTCACTCAGAGTGTTCACCACGTCTGGAAATTAAATGCTTGCATGTGGCATGGGGTGGGCAATTAACTACCTGCTCTTCTGCAAGATTCGTGTACTAAATGAAGATGTGAGGTTTGGACAGTGCGTGCTGAACCACAGACTTGTGAGCCTCGGGAGAGCCTGGCTGTGAGTTGGTTTTGCGTTGTGTGCTGTGTTGTGCAGCTCAGCAAAGGACAGCAGGCTGCACCCAGCCTTGCTGGGACACCAGGGAGTCAAGCTCTTCCTGCACCTCTCTGCTTTCCAGTCTTACTTTACCACAAGTAATGTCAGCTCTTCCTCTGTCTTGAGTGCCTTAGTTGGGACAGGACAATGCCGATGTGCTTAGTGTCAGAGGAAGCAAGGAGACAGACCATAATAATCAGTGCTTCAGGATGGTTGAAAAGTACTTGGTCTTGCTGGCTGGATATTGTCTGATACTTCAACAGAGGATTTATTCCCACAGGCAAGAAACTACATCCAGTCTTTGTCTTACATGCCGAAAATGAACTTTGAAAACGTGTTTATTGGTGCCAATCCCCTGGGTAAGACTTGTTTATTAAATTTGCCTGAAACTGAAGCTAGCATGTCCCGGGACACAAAGATTCCCAAAGCTTTGTTCTGACTGCAGCAGCAGTGCAGAACAGGGTTATGTTTATGAAGGACGTGTGGGCTGAGGGTGTAAGAGGAAGAAAATGGTGGATGATGGGTGGGTCCTGAGAAACTACAGATTCCTCATATGTGTTGGGTTTTTAGAAGCTTTGCATTTCAGAGTAGAGTCACAGAGCTCATGTGAGAAATCCTCTCTGTCTGGTGCTCTTTGCAGCCGTGGACTTACTGGAGAAGATGCTGGTCCTGGACACGGACAAACGCATCACGGCCGCAGAGGCGCTGGCCCACGCCTACTTCGCCCAGTACCACGACCCAGATGATGAACCCGTGGCAGACCCCTATGACCAGTCCTTTGAAAGCAGAGAACTTGAGATTGAAGAATGGAAAAGTGAGTCTGGGGCAGGGGAGAGAGAACCAGTCAACTTCTCTTGTGGCTGGAGAATCACAGAATATCCTGAGCTGGAAGGGACCCGCAGGGATCATGGAGTCCAGCTTGTGGCCCTGCACAGACACCCCAACAGTCCCACCCTGTGCATCCCTGAGAGCATTGTCCAAATTCTCTTGGAGCTCTGGAAGCCCTGGGACCGTGCCCATTCCCCAGGGAGCCTGGGCAGTGCCCAGCACCCTCTGGGGGAAGAACCTTTCCCAGATCTCCAGCCTGACCCTGCCCTGGCACAGCTCCAGCTGCTTCCTTGGGTCCTGTCCCTGCTCACAGAGAGCAGAGATTGGAGCCTGCTCCTCTCAGCCCTTGATGAGTCTCCCCTCAGTCTTCTCCTCTCCATCCCGTGAGCTGAGGTTCAACTTAAGCCACGGCTAGAGGCACAAAAGAAAGTGATAGAAATGTGGGCATCCTGTTGATCCTGAGGTCCTTTCACTGAGTGAATCTACCACACGCTGTGCACGTATTTAGCATAGTCCCTGGTAAATAATTGCTACTAGAAGCATACAAATATATCTTTGTTTTCAAACTTGTTGACATCTCAATGCTCTGGAAGTATCTTTTATTGTGTACATTAGTCTCTGAGAGTGGTGTAACCATTCTTTTCTTCTTTGTCTTAATTAAACAATACTTTTTGTTTAACATAGTGTTAGAACATTTGAGATTGTTGCAGGTTTTTTTGCATGAAGGTGTGTCTAGTAGTGCTATCATAGTCCTGCTGCTAAGTTTCTGTCCCACTTTTCCCCCCAGGCCTGACTTATGATGAAGTAATCAGCTTTGTGCCACCCCCGCTCGACCAAGAGGAGATGGAGTCCTGAGAAACTGCTCTCTTCTGTTTGTCCCACTTCACTGTGAAGGGAAGGCCTTTTCATAGGGACTCTCCGATTATCGTTCAAGTGCCTCATCACAACAATATTCTCCTTAGTGGAGGGGTTTTGTGTGTGTTGAACTGGGGAGGGAGGGGGGAGGGAAGAAAGCTGAGTCTATGTAAACATGCTGCATGCTCTTGTATTCTGTGTACAGCCTGGGGCAAGCCTCTGGAGACCTGTTCTGACTGCACTTAGTTCTTCCAGAGTAACAGTGCACCACCAGTTTGCACTGCTGGGCCAAGGTGGGGAAGGTGACAGTTCAAGGTTTGGTTGCAATCATTGCCATTTATCAATTCTCCTACAACTGAGTAACCTCAAAATAATGAAAGTTGGTTTATAGGCTTAGAGGGTCCTCTGTTTTCTTCAGGACTGAAGGTGGGGTTGAGGGATGTCCTTGTTCAATGCCAGGTATCTGATTTACATCCAGATCTTCCTGGTACAGCAGAGTGTGGAGGCCTTCTAGTGTCTGATTCTCGGAACACGAAAAGATGTTGTTTGAAACTGTAAATATGTTTGTGCCTTAAATGAATGGGGAGAGAGGGGAAAGGAAGTCTGGGGTGGAAATCTGACCCACTGTTCTTGAAGGTGAAGGCTCCCAGGTAGCCAGGCATGAACTCGATGTAATTGGGAAGTAACTTTGAGGCAACAACTTCAACCCCTGGATTGGGTATTCCTGTGTTTTTCCCTTTCCTCCTCCTCTTGTTCTGAGGCTTCTCAGCGTTATCTCCCAGGAGCCAGAGGTTGGGGAAGATCCTTGCTAGCCACACGTTTGTGTATTCTGTTCCTTACAAGGTGGTGTGTTTTTGCATGTTGTAGCTGTGTGTGCATGTAGAGCTGCTTGATTTTTGTCCTTACTTTTTGGGGATGGCACTGGGGGCGGTTCAATCGTCAGTGAAATGTTTACTGAGTACCTCAGGCAGTGCTGTAAAATCACAGCACCCTTCCTCCTGTGCTGCAGCTCCTTGTGAAACACCTGCCATTCCAGAGGCTTCAACAAGGGAAGGATGTCATATCCAGCATAGAGAAACATGCACCTTTTTCTTTGTTCTGACCTTCTCTCTGCAGAGGAGGAGAGCCTGGGCTGGAGGGTTTCTTGTGAGATCAAGTGTAAAAAATGTTCTTTAAAGAAATGACTATAGTGTCTTGTGCCAGAACTTAAATTATTTCCTGAAAAGATTTTTTTTAGAAGTATTGAAATCCAAAGCAAAGAAACAAGCATGCATAAACACACAATCACCCTTTCACTGTCTGTATCTATAAATACAAATATTTATATACATAAAACTAACATTTACTAGAAGGTTTTTTATCCTCTCACATAAGAGCTTCTTGGCTATTTCTTAGCAGGTTGATCTCTGCCCGAGGAAACATGAGAAGGGAGTATGTTTGAATACAAACATGGTTCAAATATTTTGTATTTTCCAGGACTCTGCATGAGTGAAGTGCCCAGAGTTAGAGACTGGCAGGAGGGAGGTTTCTCAGCATGTTTGTGTGCTCCATCTGTAGCTGGGGAGCTCAGGAGCCAAATTGTAAGGCTTCTGGAGGAAACATTTTTAGCCTTTAATCTGTTGCAGGCACCCTGTGTGGGCAACGTACCCGTGTATGTGAGGAGGAAGGCTTTTGCAGTATTTTGTATTCTCGTTACCTGTGGGGCAGAGAGTGTTTTTGTAGTGTTTTTGCCCCGTGTTTGAAGAGGCAGCACAAAGGGATGGGACATGGATGGCAAAGCCATTGATTCTTCCCAGGCTACTTCCCAGCGATCTCTTGAGGCCAAACGTTTAATAAAGGTCTGGGCTGAGATGAAGAGAGCAGCTCTGTTGTGCTCTAGGATAAAACTCTCCACAGCCCAACAAAACCAAGACAAAAATCTTCCCTTTTCTGCTGGGCCAGCAGTCTGGGTATTCAAATGAAAATGTAGATATACTATGTAAACCTACAGCAAGATTATTTTTATCAGCCATTTTATGTGTAGATGCTACAGTGTGATTTCATGCGGAAATATTGCTAAAGATTTTTAGAAACTATCGGTGTTGTGTGTGTGTGGGTGTGTCTGTGTGTGTGAGTGGTTCATTGGAGTCTGTCCTCTGAGGGAGTCCCTGGGGCACAAACTCCCTGCTGCCGGTGCTGCGCTGCTCAGCTGCCTGGGCAGGAGCTGCACCCGAAAGACAAGATCTGCTATTTTGTTCTTATCCATGGATTTTGCTGTAATTGGTTATGCCAGATAAGATGTCACAATACCACTGGTTAAAAATAAAATCTATTTTTCAGATTTACTGCACTGCTGGTACGTGGAAACCTCCTGCGCTGAAGTGTTGAGTTTAGCGTGGTGTGAACTGCTGTGCTGTGCTGTGCTGTGCTGTGGGGGATCCTGGGTGTGATGGCTGGGGCGGGGGACGAGGCCACGCCTCGGTGGCTGACTCTGCTGCCGTGGGGCTTCTTGTCCGTGTTTGTCCCAAGTGAGCTCTTTGCTACAAAAATAACTTGAGTATGACCATGATTGCTGGACACAGAAACCGCCCCCACCCCGCTTTTGTTTTCTGTTTAGTGCAGGGAAGCACTAATTCAACACAAACAGAGCAACATCCTGCTGCTTACCTGGACCGGGGACCCTCCCCCAGTAGGACTGGGTTGTGCTTGTTTGCTATTTAAAAGTGATTTCTTTTTCCCTCTTCAGCTGCCATCTAAGTTGGTGGTGGAAAGATCACCACAGTGGAGCTTTTCCACCTTCTCTTGTGTATCAGTGTCACTCCCTCAGAAGAGCTTGGGCTGGCCAGAGCTGTTCTTCACACTAACACAGCTCACAATCCCTGAAGTTCTAGGCCTTGATGAACCAAGGGAGGTGGTGCTGATCCCAATCAGGCAGTTGATTCCCACTCCCACAGCAGCTGATTTGAGGAAATATAAAGAACAGTGCTGGGGGAGGTCTCTCAGCTCCGTGAGCCTTCCTGTTCACTTTTGCTGTCTGCTCGTTTGAGGAGAGGGGGGGAAAAGCCTAAGCAGGACCCAGTCATGTGTTGGTTTCTGGGAGAAAAAAAAGTAATCCCAAACACCCAAGATTTATAATTCCAGAATGTGCTCAGTTACAATATATCCTAATCAGCAAAAAAAAAATACTAGAAGCAGTGAGAATTGAACTGGGGAAAGAATACAAACTACAGCTATAAAATCAAATTACTTATGAAGCTTAACAGTCAGTGTGCAACACTTGCAAATTATTGTGCTCCAGTCAGTGACGGGGCCATCACAGATGGGAACAACATGCTGGGAGTTTGGGTAGGCCCACGATGAAATGTTTATGACTAGGAGGGAAGCATGGTGAAAATTGTAGCCCTGATTGTGACCCCCAGCTGCACTGTGGAGAGTGCCTGGAGAAGGATTTTTGGGTCATGCCACCACTTCTTTTTGTGGACTTGGCAGAGTTGGGCTCACAGTAAGACTTGATCTTGAAGGCCCTTTCCAACCTCAAGGTTTCCGTGATTCTGAAGTTCCCTGTGTGATTTGGTCACTGAAGTTACCTCATCTCTGTAGAGCCCAGACATGCCCCAGCTATTCAGGGCTCGCTAATTGGGCGCTGATTGCCTGCATGTGCACAAGCAGCTGAGCAAGGGTTGTGTTCATCAAATAACCGAGGAGTTACATGTTTGCTTAAGGACCAGGAGGTTTTGCTGTGCCACCTCTTGCTCACGGGTGTATTTATAGACTCAGCCAAGCCGTGGTTTATTTCCGGGCCGTGCTGCTGCTGCTGCAGCCAGGGCTGATGTTCACAGATACGGCCGTGGTGCTTTGTCCCTGGTTTGTGTTTTATGAACAGCAGGCTCGACTGCGGCTGCTTGAAGAGCACGAGGGCCAATGCAGTGGTTACACATAAAGCAGGCACAGTGATTTTTTTCCTGCCCCCCAGATTGTGTTTTTTCTGTAGGGACACTTTGCAGGTGACCTGTATGGAAGGAGCAGAGGCTCTGGGCAGGGTGGAGGGCTGGTGGGGTAGAACACTGTGCAAGCAGCTGGGCTGGCTTGGTAAGGCTCGGCTTAGTCACTTCCTTTGAGGAGTGGGAAGGAGGCACCTCCTGTGTGGGAGCCCCACCTGAGCCTCCTCGTGCTGGAGCGAAATGTTGAGGTGCTCTCTGCTCACCAGGGATGGACCTGCTCGTGGGCTGGCTTTGCTGGTCTGGGGGGGTCACAGGCACAGCAGTGAACCTGGGCTTTGTTTTGTCTAAGAAGGCCCAGGAAGGGGTTAGAGCTGCTGCAGGAGGTGAAACCGCACCCAGCAAAGCCTGGGGCACAAACCGTTCTCGGGATGCTCCCATCTCCCAGCTGCTCCTGAACTTCCTCGCAGCGGTCACTTAGAGACGCTCAGCCTGCTTTCAGCACCTCCCCGCCCTGCTGGGAAGCCAGGCTTGGGAGAAAATCGCCATCGATGTGACCCCGTGGTGTCCTTTGTCACGAGTCTGGAGTTGTCTATCGACTCTGAAAGAAGGGCGTCCCCGCGTGTCTGACGCGATGCTGTGGCTTGTCCCTCGAATTCCCCGGCTGGACGAGTCCTTACTCATCCCCTTGTTTGGAGGAGGGATCTCATGAGGCCCTCTCCGAGCCCCGTGAGGATACTTCTCGGCTGATGGAGCAGCGGAGCGAGAGCTGTGGATGACAGGGGCTCCCAGAGGCGTGCCCGAGCGGCGCCGGCTGCTCCCCTCCTGCACAGCGCCCAGAGGCACCTGTACAACACCGAGGCGTGTCAGGAAACCTCTGCCAATGTGGAGGCGGAGGAGGAGGGCCCAAAGACATGTCCCATCACGCTCGCAACAGCTGAAACAGAAACGGACGCTTGCTAGAACCTTTTTTTACCAGCGCAGGAAGCCTCCCTGTCCCGCTCTCATCTGGGAAGCCCTCTCGTACTGCATTACTCTGGGGGGCTGGCTGTCCCACACCCGCCGGGCGATGAACGTCGCAAGGAGAAGAGGCTTTTACAGACAGGAGGTGAACAACACGCTCTGGGAGCTGCCCAGGAGATACGCATGCCTCCACCCGCTGGGGTCCGGGGCCTACGGCTCGGTGTGGTGAGTGGGGTCCTGCTCGCACCGCCCGCGGCAGCGCGGGGCGGGCTGGGGGCGTTTGAAGTTCCGTGCCGGGGGGGAAACGAGGAGGGGCTTGGCAGCACCCCTCCATTAAGGAAGGACATTTGCATGTGTGATGGGGGCAGGCCGTCTCGATGGCTTGAAGAAAATGTTTCCCCCTTTGGGCAGCCCGGGTGGGCAGGGCAGGGGTGCTGGGGCAGCCTGGAGCGTCACCTCGGCACCGGGGTCAGGCAGCTTTTGAGCTGCTTTGGACCCGAGCTTGCGTTACGGTTCCTGTCTGGCAGCAAAGGCAGGAGGCGGGGGAATACCTGGGTGTCTGGAAGAGATCCGGGGAATACCTGGGTGTCTGGAAGAGATCCATAGGTGATTACAGAGGGGGGAGCTGCAACAGGCTGTCCTTGCTGCTCAGTCCCAGGCAGCTGGTGCTGGGCTGCCGGGGGGCAGCAGCTGGACAATACAACCCCCACCCTGATACTGTTTCCAGCTTGAAATCGTAAAGTGGATAGAAGTTATTGTAAACCAGGATCAGTAACAGACTGAGACTTCCTTCATGGCTGATGATAATCCCCAGCCTACGAGAGAGAAGCGGGAGCTGTTGTTAATTATTCAGCCGGGCAAAGGGGCCTGAAGCAAGAGGAAGCACAAGTCAGACGTTGCTGGGTTTACACTGAGGAACCAGAGATGGGCAACTCTGAAAGGTTAAATATGAAACAGTCCATTGATAGTATCTGAACAGAGCCCTTATTTCATAACATGCTGAGCTAAAAATAATTTTTAAAAAAGGTGTGTCCGTTTTCATAGGTGTTGGGCAAAGTCTGGCCTGCCACTGGCACTAATCCCGAAATCCTGGTGCCCAGGTTTTGTCCTTTTCCCCCAGCTTCCAATTTACAGAGAGGCACCCTTTTGGCTGCCCAGGTGCGTTTATGCTTCTTAGATTCTTAAGTAAGTCCTGCAAAATCAGGCAAGATTAGACTTGGCTCTTAATTTATATTTGTACAGTGTTCTCTGATTTTTATCACAGAGAAAATCAGGCAGAAAAATAAAGACAGGACAAAAAAAGGAAGAGAGAAAGCCTTTCAAAGTTTCCTTGCCCACCTGAAAAAAACAAACATCAAAATAAATCTTTACTGGTCCCTGTAAAACTCTCGGCTGCTCTGGAGCTCTCAGGGAGGGAGGGAGAGGAGGGTGTTGAAGCAGCCCGGGAGTCCGTGGTGGTTTCGAATGGACAGAGCTCAGCAGGGAGGGCTCGGTGCCGATTCCTGTTCAAAGCTGAGGCAGAAAGTGTGGAGTTAGGATTTGCTGTCCTCTGCTGGGAATTGCTGGGAAACTTTCCTATTGCAGCGTTCTGCAGCAGCGGCTTTTGCACCTTCTTGAGCAGCTGAGAAAGTAACTCAGGAGGAACAGCAGAAGCTTGTTTCTCCCCTTATTAATTTGCCAAAATCTGTGGTGATTTGGCTTCCAGCTGAATGTAATTGTGAAAGAAGAATCTTCTGACCCCTCCAACGCTGGTCTTGCCGATCTCTGCCAGCCGAGGCAGGGACACAGCTCTGCCTGCCCGAGGCCACCTCAAACTGCGTCTGTTCACTAAATCTGTGCTGGGGAGAACACGGTGGGATCTCCCAGCTGCACCGACTGAATCGGCTCTGGGCTGTGATGATGGCCAGGCTGTAACCAGCGCTGTCTGCTGGGTACTCTCCCGTGCTGGGTACTGTGAAAGGTGCTCTGTGGATGCTCTGTAGGTCAGCAGCTGGGAGGGCAGGTAAGAACGTGCACCCTCAGACTGCCTTGGATTCTGCAGTCTGACTCCCTGGTCAGAGTCCCTTCCTCTTATTTCCCTGGCTCCTCAGAAAACTTTGCACAGTGCTGTCCCCTCTGCTGACATCTGCTGAAGTCCTGACCTGAGATAAAACCTCACTAAGAGTCCTCCTCTGATATCCTGCAGCATCTTCAGCGCTTCAGCTGCTTTGTGTAGCTGCTCCTGCACCTCCTTTGCTTCTCCTGACTCAGTATGTGCCAGTGCAAGGCTGGAGGATGCAGCTAGAAGCCATGGGACTGAACACGATGATTTACAGCTCTTCTGTTCCCATGGGAGATGGGATAGGGATTTACGAAGAAGTGGAAACTGCTCTGGGAATCCACAGTGGGGTTTGGCAGGGAAAACCCTTTTTTTAATCTGTTTGCCTCTTGGGAGGGGTCAAGGAGGGGCTGAGACACCCCTGGAAAACACCACTGAGAATCCTGAATTGCAGCTGTCTGTCTGAGGACCTCCCTTCCCGCCTGGAACGTGGGGCCTCCTTTGCAGTCTGAGCAAGGAGCCTCCAGAGGAAGAGGAACTGTCACAGGATTGCTGTGTCCAGCTGCAAACAGCAAATGCGACCAGCAGGAACAGCACAGCGTGTCTGTAGCAATGGCTGCTGTACCGTGTTTTCATCAGCTTTAGAGAAGAGTCTCATTTTCGGCCAGACCTGCTCTTACACAGAAGCAAATGTGTAGCACCAGGGATTCTGAACACAGCAGAATTAACTGCAGCAGCATTTTCAACATGTGACCTCCACTATCTTTGCTCCAGAATGCAGTGAAGGCAGCTGGCCTGCCCTAAAATACAACAACCTCCAAGCAGATGGCAAAGCAGAAATTTCCATATCTTTATTCCCTTATCTCCAGGCATTAGGGAAGGAGAAGGCAGTTAGAACGAATTCTGACCTTTAACCACTTGTGTTTCCCTTTTCTCACAGCTCTGTTGCCTCCAGCTCGTTTCTGCAGGTTACAGGGAATAAAGATGAGCCACTCATGCTTTCCTTGGTGTCCCACCTCACCCTTCAGAGAGCACAGGCTGTGCTCTGCTGCCCAAAGCCACACAGGGTGACATCTCTGTGTGCAGAGCTCCACTGAGCTCCTCAAAGGGCCTTTCTCTGCTGTCCTTCTGCGAGCACAGGAATTAACTCTTCTCTAGGAGACGACCTTTGGAGTTGCAGAATCTGTTCAAACATACAGCTGACATCAGAATGGTTTTTTATTTGCCTGCTGCAGTTCAGCCATAGACAAGAAGATGGGGCAGAAAGTGGCCATCAAGAAGCTCTGCCGCCCATTCCAGTCAGAGATCTTTGCCAAGAGAGCCTACAGAGAGCTGATGCTGTTGAAGCACATGCAACACGAGAATGTAAGTGCTCATTTCTCCTCTTCTTGCTGACACAAGGGGTGTTTCCTTGCCACCTGCGAGCAAGTCCTTTTTGGTGGCATCACCTCTGTTTTAATTGACATTTGGTACGTGCAGGGGTTTACCTGTGACCTGTTTGCTGTGCCCAGGCTGAAACAGGTGTGTAATGGGTGAGCCCAGGTATTTGTAAGAGGGAAAACATTCGTGCAGCATCAGTGAGGAGTCCGTGGATTCCTCAGATGGAATTCTCTGTGTTCACCCACGTGCATGTGCCAGTGGAGAGCAGATGAGTAGCGTGTGCACGGCAAATGCTTTCCAGGTTTAAATGTGGGCTGCTCTCCTTCCTCAGGTCATTGGGCTGGTTGATGTCTTCACCTCCACTACCTCCTACCAGGGGTTCCATGACTTGTAAGTTTGGAGTTGTTTGCTCTTTTTAGACTTCACTGTTTTCCACGACAGCCGTGTATTGGCAGCAGCGTAACAGAGAGGGTTGAGGTGCAAAGGGACCAGGCTGAAAGCCAGGCATCCCCAAATAACGCCGAGAAACAAAAGCACCCATCAGCTCCCGTGGCTGACACACCCAGAACACGTAAACAGATCCCATCCCTGCTCGCAGCTGGGACACCAGAGCACGCACAGACCAGCCTGTGCAATGAGGATGTGTTACATTCCATGGTGCATCACACGTAGGGTGATCCATGCTAGCGCTGCGTGACTGCTGAGCTAAGAGGCTGCACTCAGAATGGGAGAAGTATTGTTCATCAGGCCTCGGGGCAATTAGAATTTGAATGATCTGTCCTTCTTTTCCTCTTGATTCTGGCTCTTCTTAATTAATTTTTTTGACATTTCCCCTCCGTGTTCATGGCCAGGTTGGACAAGTCATTTTCCCTTCCCCATCAGTGCAGATGAGCAGTGTGTGCCTGGGTTTGGGGGTCTGGCTGATGGCTGAGTGTTTAGCAGCCTGTAGGAAGAGCATTTGAAGGTTCTCAGAGCAGTTCCTGCAGGAAGACCATCAATTAATTAGCAGCCTCAGCAGGCAGATACTGAAGGAAGCTGGATGTTGTCTGCTGAGGCAGGGCTGGAGAACATTACAGTGACAAATTTGGGAGCCAGTGCAGCTGCTTTGCTGTGTAAGATGTTTAAGCTCCTGGGTGGTGAAAGGCTGTCCAAAACTGAACTTCACTTGAGGTCTAAAGTAAACTCATTTAGGATCCTGAAGATCCTTGTTCTTACTTGACATGAGAGATCTGATTTCAGGGGAGGAGAAAGAGCAATTTTCGGAACAGGTTGAAATTCCAGCTTCACTGCAGGCTGTGCTAGTTAGCCAGGAACACTGTCACAACAACTTGTCTTTGTTACAGTGAGTTACACAGCCAAAAAAAACCAAACCAAGTGAGAACAAGGCTAGCCTGGTCCCCTGCGTTTTTCTTCCAGACTCAGGGCCTTGTTTTACTGCCTTTTAGCTACCTGGTGATGCCATACATGCGGACAGATTTACAAAAGATCATGGGACATGAATTCAGTGACGAAAAGATCCAGTACCTGGTCTACCAAATGCTGAAAGGGCTGAAGGTAGGTGGGTCTGGAGGAGTTTAGCGACTCCCTGTGTCTTCTCTGTGTGTCACTTCTGGGCTGACCCTAACTAAGCTCCCCTCCAGTACTGCACAGGAAGATGTGGGGAGTTTATGGCATCCCCTCAGAACAGGTATTGGCTGTTGAACCATTCCTGTTCCAGCACACATCAGTAGAATGAGTGCTTGCTTGCATCAGTCAGTCGAGTATCAAAGGAATCAGCAGCCACAGATAGGCCTTGTGATGGTTTTTCCGTGGCAGCACTTGCTTCTCTCTTTGACTTGCCCAAACCCTCAGCAAAACTCTACACAAGGAGGGAGAGGCTGGCAGCAGCAGGAGCTTCTGCTGAACCCGTAACAGAGGCTCTCAGGGGACAACACAGAGGGAATGATTTTCTATTCAGTAGCATAAGGGAGGAACATGTTTCTGTAACTGGCTCTGAGGGAGCTGAAAGCACTCACTGCAAACTCTGGGATGTAGAGACAGAGCTTTACAGCTGCCCTCTCACATCCTTCACCTGGAGTCACAGCAGTGGCTTACAGGCATCAACGAGTTCACCTAAATCACACCTCTCCCCAGTTCACTGCTATCTTGAGTTTAAATTAAGGGTGGAAGAACACACAGAAGGTTTGACTGGTGTGCTAAAGCCCTGTATTCAGTTTTTTGCAATTTTATGTTTTTGGGCTGAGATTATTTTTTTGAACACCCAAAATAACCATGTTTTCATGTCATCTGCTGTAACCTTGATGACTTTGATAGTTTGAAGGTGTTGTTGTACTTGCTCTGAGGAGCTATTGCTTCCTCTCTCCTCTTCTGCTCTATGCATCTTCCTCAGACTGGCAATAGCACTGCAAATACCGTCAGTAATTTGGGGCAGAAATTTCTTTTCAAACTGCTGCCCTAGGGACCAGAGACCCGTAGAAGGCTGCAGAGGTTTGTTCTCAGCAAGTTCTTGCTTGTAGCTCTCGTTTCTCTGCTGGAGAACAGAAAATTTTGTCTGCTGGTGATCACATTGTGGCTCCTCTTTTTATTGCAGTATATTCATTCAGCTGGTATCGTCCACAGGGTAAGTTCATGTGTGCTCTTATTCTGATTTGTGTCTGTTTGAGAAACACAGCATAGTCATAAAGTTAACAAATTCCTAACCATCATTTCACCAATAGCATTGTCTGCTCTAATTTTCCATCCTGTCTGCTTTTTTTTCCATCCTACACCCTATATATGTTTGGATTTGCTAATATCCGAAATGCTGTATTTTCTGATGAGCTGAGAAGCATTTTATGATGCTTTCTGAATTAAAACTGTTTCAGAAAAAAATCAAATAGCAATCTAAAGCTGTACAGTATAGCAGGTGTGGTGTTAATTCAGTCATTTGCTGGATTGATACTGAACCTGGGGTGTTATGGGACCCCATCAAAGGCAAGCAGAGGTTCAGTTGAGAGCTGTGTTGCGACTTGAAACATCCAATTTTTCTGCTCTTGTGTGTTGTAGGACCTGAAGCCAAGTAACCTGGCTGTGAATGAAGACTGTCAGCTGAAGGTAGGTGGCAAAGCAGCGCTTTGCATCAGCAGCACATCAGCTCGTGGAGGAGCTGCTCTGCCAGCAGGAAATTGGCACTGTCATGTTTCCTCTTTCCTCCCGAGCCTCGATTCCAGGCGTTGTGTTCCTTGGCGGCTGCGGCAGTGGGAAATACTCCCCTGCTGATGTAACTTGCTGAATCAGGGCACAAGACTTCAAATGAACCTTCTGTCACTGTAATCCTCGTGGCGTGGCAGCGGGTAATGACTTCCTAGAGAAATTCAGCACTGCTGAGCAACACTTGCAGTGAATGATCCCTGAAGGGTAACTGGATTCAGCTGCAGTTGTCCTTTGGTTCTCGTGGACATTGTGGTTGTGATTCCAGACGAAGTTATTTTCAGGGTTGCCTGCAGCTGGCTGGTGTGCTGCTCTAGCGTGCATTTTCTGTAATGTATATTTCAGGGAGTGGCTCTGCTGCCCATAAAGGTTGGGTCAAGCTTGTTCATCTTCAGCATTGAGGGAGAGGCCGTGCTGTGTCACCTGCAAGGTGTTCTTATAGGAAAGGGTGAGTTGTGGTGACCTGGGAGCATGCCTTCACCACCAGGTCGTAGACCAACTCCAGTAAAGCACAGAGACTCAAAACTTAAGCTTCAGGAAAGGAAATGACCTTCCAGGGAGCACAAAGCACTGATCCTTCCAGCAGGGTCTTCTCATGACAACTGGGTTTGCAGCTGGCTTGCAATTTACAGTGGAATTAAGACATACTAATTCTTTGAGCCGTCCCATGGGTGTCTGTGGTGTAGTTGGAGCTTTGTTATTATCTGACTGGAGCTACTTCATTTTCTCTTAGAAGTAGAGTCTCACTTGCCCATAGGATTTCTCTTTTCTCTCCTGCCCTTCCTTCTCCTCATCCTTCCTTTGGAACTGCAGATCTTGGATTTTGGCTTGGCCAGACAGGCTGATGCTGAGATGACTGGCTACGTGGTCACACGGTGGTACAGAGCCCCAGAAGTCATCCTGAACTGGATGCATTACAACCAGACAGGTGAGCAGCCCTGCCCCAGCAGTGTGACTCTCAGGTGACGAGCCAGGGGATCCTGCTGCCTCAAATCTCACAGAATTGTCCGGTTGTTTTTCCTCTTTATCATCAGTGTTCCCTGGAGCAGAGCAGGTCACAGAGGTGTTGCACAACTCCCAGAGCTGGTGCTTGCAGGAAATGATGAAAGCAGAGATTTTAGCAGCATAGAAAGAACAGAGGAGGGTGGGAGGGAGTGAAATTTAAATCAACAGCAAAAACGACAGCCCCAGCAACCACCGCTGCCTTTTTAATTCCTTTTTTTGTTCCCTCCCCCGCCCCCCTTTTTCTCTCTGGACAGTGGATATCTGGTCTATTGGCTGTATCATGGCAGAAATGCTGACTGGGAAAACACTATTTAAAGGAAAAGACCGTATCCTTTCAAGCTGAACCTTTTCCCTGAGGGGAGTAATGATTCTTGGTGTGTGTGAAAGGGCTTTTATGAATGAGACTACTGAGAAAAACAGGTGTCAGTCTGGTTTATCAGGAGGTAATCACAAGGACCAGTCCTTTTGGTCAGGAAAACAGAAGGGGACCTCAGAAATACACCCCTGTGGTGGTGTGGCTCTGCATCAGCTGTTCAACCTTGCGTGGCCATGGCTCCATTCCCAAAGCTTTGCATTTCCTTCCGAGTACACGGATGTGTGTCCTGGCATAGTTGTGCCAGAAAAATTATCTGTTGATGGAAATGCCGTGCCAGGGAGAAAGGCTTGGGGCTCTTTTTGCCGGTCTAATGAACCTCTACTTGCGTGACTGTGATGGGTTTGTATCATGAGCTAGCTGTAGCTCTCGCAGGCTGAGCTGGGGGCGGGGGTGTCCAGGGGTTGCTCCTCAAAGGGTGATCTTTAACACAGCTTGCCAGACCTGGATCAACTGACCCAGATCCTGAAAGTAACAGGGCATCCAGGAGAGGACTTCTTGGAGAAGCTGGAGGACAAAGCGGTAAGGAAGTTCCCTGTGGATTTGGGTCCTGCTGGCAGAGGTGTCAGGGGAAGAGGTTAACTTGTGTTTGACATGGGGGAGGTGCTGCCTGGACAGCAGCGGAAGTGCAACAGCAGCCTTTTCCCCTCGGCAAGGAAGGCATTCCTCTGTGCTGGTGGCACATCTGGTGGACCTGGTGCTGTGTTGGGAACTGCTGTGTTTTGCAGGGACTCCCACGGGAGGTGCCTGCTGCCCAAGCAAACCACCAACCTTCTCTGTTCTCCAGAGAAGAGAACTTGGCTCTTAAAACAGAAGTATTTCTCTGTCTTGATTGATAAAAACAGTTCCTTGTAAACTGCTTGCTGAAATGGGACATCTGGGATGCTTTGCTCTTGTCTCCATTTGCCTTTGCTCATCGGAGCCGTGAGACTGAGAGCTGTATTTCACACCTGTCCACGTGCAGTAATTGTGCTTTCCTTGCCCTTTCAGGCGAAGAGCTATATCAAGTCCCTTCCTAAAATCCCCAAGACAGATTTGTCTGTGCTTTTCCCTAAAGCAAATCCTCAGGGTAAGTCATCTCCAGCATTTCTCATGAGTTTTCACAGCTGGAACAGAGGCAAGCTGCCTGCCACAGCCCCAACTTTATTTCTCCTTCTTCTCATCATTTCTTGCTACTTTTTTCCTTTGCAGTTTGTGCTCCTGCCCCTCCTCAGGGAAAATATGTATTTATTAAAAGCAGAATTATCTTTTATTGGCATTACAATGGTGATGTTCTGCTGTTCTTGGCCATTTACTACTTTTTTTAAAATTATTTTTTAAGTACAGTGTAGGTCCTGTTTGTTGAATACCTGGATCTAGCAATATTTAACAGACAGCAGATGTGCAATTTTCAGTGTAAGAATTATCTCTTACAAAGAGCTCTCTTCCCAGGTCGTGTAGAGGTGAGAGCAAGCAAAACTCTTCTAGAAACTGAACGGAAGAAAGTCTTAAAATGTTAAAACCAAGTGGGAATGGGGCTGACAGACTAGTCAGCATCTGACTTTCCTGCCCTCCTCTTTACCAGGGATGTATAGGTTCCTATACAGTTTACTCATGTTAAGACTCCTTTGAGATGCAGGGCTCTGAATGAAAGCAAATGATTAAAAGTGAAAAATAACTTGAGGTTACTGGCTTACTCCTCATGTTTCTGCAGCCCAATCTGTGCAGCAAGGCTTATTCAAGTCTAATTTGTTATTTCTGCACAATTTAACTTCTGTTAGTAAGAGCTCCCTGAGGCTGCTGTTGGGCAGACTTTGCATCTCCACTGATGGGAGCTCCTTGCTGCCTTGACCAGGTTGAGGAATCTCTTCAGTGTTCAGGTCTGGAGACGAAACACTGGAAACAGCAGTGCCGTCACTTGCAGGGTTCGTGCACGGGGTGCCTGTGCTCCCCTGCACCTTGCTTAGCCCTGTTCCCATCCTCTACAGCTGTGGACCTGCTTGACAAGATGTTGCAGCTGGATGTGGAAAAGCGCCTTACAGCAACAGAGGCCTTGGCTCACCCCTACTTCGACCAGTTCCGAGATATCGAGGAGGAGACAGAGGCACAACACTCCTATGATGATTCTCTGGAACACGAAAAGCTTTCAATAGAGGAGTGGAAAAGTAAGCAGTTTATTTTCTTTGAGGTTTCTGTCTAGCACGGGACTTTCCTACCCCTCTTTATTTCCTCTACAGATGCTGAGTAAGGCTGTGATTGCCTGCTGATGCCTCAGTGGTAGTGCACAGATCTCTCGCTTTTATGCATTCAACAAAGATCCCTCCAGCTCTTCAGACAGACTTTTCTTGTCTCTCTCCTTTGTCTCTTTCAGCTGCCACTGAATGCCTTTCTCTCTGCCCATCCCACACTCTTAACTTTTGTGTCCTTCAAAATCACACATTCACGGTTATTTTGTTCTGTTTTTCAAGAGCATATTTACAAGGAGATCTTGACCTTCAGTCCCATTGCACGGAAGGATTCAAAGAAGAGAAGTGGGATGTCATTATAGTGATGGGTGGAGCTGTGGCTGGGACTCAGTTCTCCTTGATGACATCAAATTCATTCCACACTGCATTGCTGGTGGCCATTATTTGGCCTGTGGGACCTCTCTCCGTGTGCCAACACAAGGATGACACCATGCTGTGGGCATTGGACTTTGTTCTACTAAAGGGGAAGCACCCCAGACAGTTTTCAACATAAAAGACAAATATATTGTTGAAACTTTAAGTGAGGGAATTTTACCTGGTGTTTCTTTTCCTTTTTTCCTGTATTTGTCCACTTGAGAGAGGAGGGGCTTCATTCTTTCTCATTAGTCTTTTCGAACACAGGGTTTAGTACAGTAATTATGGGTGAGGTAAAGAAAAAGGTAAAATTGACTGGGAAGTGAGTCCTGTGCAAAAGGATCAGAAATACTGAAATTCAGCATAACAAGGCCTTATCCAGTTTCCCTCTGACTGTGTCCTGCTTCCCTGAATAGTCACAGAGCACCCAGCAGAGCAAGGCTGCTGGGATGGTGTCAGCTCCAGGGCACCACGGGATCAGCCTGTGTTCAGAACAGCTACAAACTCATCCTATACACAGAATTCTGCTCGGATGCTTCCTCTCCAAAGAGCCACTGCCTTTTTTTTTTTAATTTTTTCCCTGCTTATTTCATTTCCTGGGATTTGATCAATGCTGTCTTCTCCTCACTGCCAGCAGCAAACACAGCCTGAGAATTCAAGGCCACTTCCCACAGCGACAGACTGCGTGTCCCAAGCAGCTGCACAAGTTAGTTTGAATATGGATCGGCAGGAAGTTTTCCAGCCTGTGCTGAAACTGGAATATCTGCAGATCCACAGCTTATCAATACAGTCACTTGATAGTGCAGTGCTAAGCAGGCACAGCTGCTTGTTGTGATAACACCTTTGGACTGCAACACCTTCTTCCCTACGGTGATCAGGCAGGTTCAGGCAATCATTCCAAAGTCTATCCCAAGGGATATGTGCCAAGAGACAAGTGTCCTCTCTGTATCAGAGTCCCCAGGACTAGAGAAGAGTACTGATGTATGTGACCTCAGTAATACATGCAGTGATTCTCAACTCCTCCCCCCCTTCTGTAGCTGCTGACTTATTTCGGTTTGGTTTAGCCAGGTTGTTTGTTTTCAGTACTCTCTAATTTTCTTCTTAAGTAATGTTCAGTTTTGCTGTGCAGACCGCAAGTAAGGGAAAACTGCAACATTGCCAGAATTTTCTGACCTCTCTTCTCCACGGGGAACTGGGCACAGTGATGTCATGTTTCTTGGCTGTCTCTCTGTTGCAGCTCATGGCACGCAGCACTCGGGATAAAACCCTCCAGTGACTGCAGCTTTTTGATAGGATGGTGTTGATGTTTGCCTGCTGCAGCTGCACAGCTGGTCCATGATGATAAGATGTGGTTTCTCTCGCTTGTATCTGTCTGGGCCGTGTACAAGCCCTTGGCTTCACTCCTCTCTTAGGTAGGGACAGCGAGCACAGAACTGTTGTGATGTGCCCTCAATTTCTTGGAAATTCAGTGTTTTCTTATGCAGCATTCTTTTGTAAAGAGCTAGGCTGGGGGATACGCAGTAATATTCTGCTGACTGTGTCTTGAAAAACCCAGCCTGATGAGATTTAGGGTTCATCCTTTCCTCTTGCCAAGGAACAACCTGCATTTTCCTTGAGTGGCAGAAGGGAGAAGTTCTAGCTGCATCTGTCAAACTGCAGTTGGAATATTGTCCTTTTGAATCTGACCTGGCTGCCATGTGCCCTGCATAATCTCGAACAGAGGTTGGAGAGAAGCTCTCTGCAGCTGCCATTAACATCTTGGAGAGCCGCAGATGTTTAGAGCTGCCTGTGCCAGGGTAAAATGAGGCTTGGTGGTTTGCAGTGGAGGGTCATTGTCCAGGTGAGTGTTTGTGAGTGCACAGGGAGATGTTTCAGGGCTGTGGGTGAGGCAGGCTGCCCTCCTGACTATATACAACCCTGGACATGGAGAGGCAGAGAAGAGTCTTAAAAGCTCAATCTTGTAGAGGAATTTGAGTACATCTATGGAGACCTTTAGAGTAGAGAGCTTCCTTTCAGAAAGTCATCTCTAAAGTCAAAGTCATCTGTTAAGGCAAAGAACCCATTCAGACAGAACTCATGAACCACTGTAAATGGGAATGTAGTGTGATTCCTTAATCATCTTGCCCTCCTTCAAAAGGGGATAGGCAGACTTGAAGAGTTTTCTGTCTCAGTAATGATGGCTGAGGGAGAAAATATCTTCATGATAAAGGAATGTACCGAGCAGTCTGCTGGTAGTTGAAAAGGGACTTGGATAGTTTTAAAGAATAATTTAAGAGACCCTTTGGGAATTGTCTGTCTGAGCAGAGGACAAGCATGAAGAGGCACTGGGGACATGTGACACAAATAGGTGTGAGAAGAACAATTGTGAGCATAAGCGAGTGCGTAGATTTCACAATCATCAGTCTCGCTTGTTTTAGGGATAGCACACACAGTCTCTTCAGCATCAGTCTTTCTGCTAAGTATACATCCAGTTTCAGGGACTGGGTTTCTGGGTTTCTCGGTAAGTTTACACTTACCCTGAATGCTCTGAAATTGCAAGAGCAATCCCAACAGCTGCTGTGTGGGCTCCACGCTCTGGTTTCATTCATTCATCCACCAACCCCATATAGTGACAGTACACTGTCCAAAAGCATTACCCAATATCCCAACAAATGTGGGGAGCAGGTGCTCTGTAAGGCTAGGAACCCTGGAGGTGTATGTATATTTGTTTTTCGTGGTATGTATCATCCAAGAACTGAAAATAGACAGTAGAAAATGTAGCAGGTTGGAAGTGGAAAGAGTATCTGTCTGTACAGACCAACCATCCCAGTGCTTCTGTGGTATCCGAGGACATGTTTCAATGAAGAGCTAGCAGAAGGGAGAGGTGGGGGGAAATCCTATTGACAGTTCCTGAAAGGAGTTTGAAAAACACCTGCTTGACAGAGCCAGTGACTCAGGCCAAGGCTGGAATCCTTCAAAATCAGCACAAGAACAAGAAGGGGGTGTGTGACCCCGGCAGACACTGTGAGTCAAAGCAGAAATTACCTCATGCAGAGGTGCCGGCAGTGGCTGTTGGATGACTCACACTGACACAGTAATTCATGGACATTCCTTTCATTACAAGTATAGTTTACATACTTAAAAATACAAAATCAAGTGATAAAAATCCCTCAGCCATTAAGTGGTCCAAAATTCCATAAATCAGGCTAGCCAAAAATATGTTTGCTGTTTGTATTGAGGATGTATGGTAAAAATTTACATGGATATATGGATGGAATTTTTGTGCCTGTCTCGAGTAACATACAGATGTCTAACCTGGAATACTATTTACTTGCTAGTCTTACATTTCTGACTTCCAAGCTTCTTTTTTTTAATATGGAAAATAAAGCCTTCAGAAACAATCTTTCTCTGTAAGTTTATTTTGACAACTAATTAAGTCTGTGAAGTTGCAACTTTATGGGGCCTATTTGCTAGGTACTTGCACATATAAGTGGGAAAGAAAAAGCAGATAAAGCAATGATTATTTTATTTTCTTAAGAGACACCACAAAATTACCAGGATTTTTTAGAGAGACAATAGTTGCTGTGTTTTGGATAGCACCTAGAAACCTTTCAGTGCACAATTTTGAAAATTTCCACAGCCTCTTAGAAAACTACTTCTTTTATCCTGTAGGAAAAAGATCATCTGTTTTCATATTTAACATTTTCACATTCTTAGGTAGCAGACTACACAAATAATGTTCATGTTTTAAGTATGTGATAATGGGAAAGAAGAAAAACATAGAAAATTTAAAACACATCTGAGAACTCTAGTGAGATACCATACAAAGGATGGTAATACCTTTTCATATTCCCATGTCTTGCTGTTGCCTGAGCAACCAGGGAAAGCGTTCCTAATCCTCTGCATTTTTCCTGTATCATGGGTCAGCAGAGTGTTGGCTGGAAACGTGATTATGGCTGTTTTTCTTTTCACAGCTGAGAGAAACAAGACATGAAAGATTGAATGAAGCCCAGAATAGCCAGTAGTAATTTGTTTTTCCCCCAAAAGGATGGACACTTGCTGCACTAATTGCACTGATCATGGAATCATTCAGGTTGGAAAAAGCCATTAAAATCATCAAGTACAAATCTACACTGTGAAAATGTCAGAGTTTCCAGGTGAATGTGGTTTAGGGGATGTTTTGCCTGATTTCTCTCTACAAGGCCATTTTCTGTGCACATGAGCTTACACAGCTTTTACTGTGATGTTCAGCTGGTGCTGGCTCACAGCTGATTCAGTCAGCTCTCCTTTTTTGTTGGAATGCACTCCATTAAATAATACTGAAGGGTTAGTATATTATATCTGCAACCTTCATTGATTTGCTGTTAAATCAAAGTGAGTTAACTTCTTTTAGCCAAGTTTGGCTAGAAAAATAAAAATTCTGCCATAAACCATCATTTCAGATCTGTCTTCAGAACACTTCAACTGAAAAAAAAAAGTTTTAAAATTAGAGGTTGTTGAGATTAAAAAAAAAAAGAACCACTGAGGAGGTAGTGCTGGCTGCTTGTGTAACCTCTGATGTTAGTGAGGCTGAAGAGGGTTTTTTAATATATATATTTATATATTTATATTTATAAAGGGTCTTGGGAAATGCAGCTGAGCACTTCCTAGGACCCTATATAAATATAAAAATCCAGTGAAAATACATGTCAGCTGAGGCTTATCACTTTGAGATATCAGGTTTTAACCTTTAATGCACAAGGATCCTGTTCAGCAACTGCTCTGATTTCAGCAATTCTGAAGAAAACAGCAGCAGAAGAAACAGCCAGAGATACAAACATAACTCAGTTTCGAGGCTTAATAAATCAACAAAGAAAAAAGGTCAGCTCGCAATTCTAAATGCTAATTCTTTTCCCTTTTAAAGTATGTCTTATATGCTTGAATAAACATGGGGACAATTGTAATGTGAATAAAGGTGCCCAACTCTGTTTGAGGTGTTTTGGCTGCTTCTTTCATGTGAAGCAACATCACTAATTTTGCACTTGCACCCTCTAAAAACTGGGACAGCAAAGAAATTGAATTAGCTGTGCCTCTGGGATTTGAGAGAAGTTCAGAATGTTTTTTTCAAATAACACATTAGTTCCACAGCTTTGATACAAAACTAAATGATGAATAACTTGTTTTGATGTTGTAACACATGGCCCCCAGTCATCAGAGATGTCTGGACATCTCTGTGCACAAGTCATCCCACTGTTCTTAATAGGGAACCTAATATGATTATAATAAGCTAATTCCAGTGCAAATTTAAGAGTATAAAGTTTCAAAACTGAGGTCAAAATGAAAGAGTTTGCAAAAGTTGGTCATATTTAAAAAAAGAAAAGTAAAAGAAAAAAAAATTCAAGTAAAAGCCAGTTAAAATTCCCACATAAAGAAGGAAAATCATAGAATAGCCTGGGTTGGAAGGGACTTAAAGAACATCTGTTTGCAATCCCCTGCTGTGGGACACCTTTCACTAGAGCAGGTTCATCACAGCTCCATCCAACCTGGCTTTGAACAATTCCAGGAATGTGGCAGCCACAGCTTCCCTGGACAACCTGTTCCAGTGCCTCACCAGCCTCACAGGGAAGAATTTTTTTTCCTATTACCTAATCTAAACCTACTCTTTCAGTTTGAAACCGTTCCCCCTTGCTCTGTCCCTACACGCTCTTGTAAAAAGTCTCACTTCACCTTTATTGTAGGCTCCCTTCAGGTGCTGAAGGGCTGCAATTAGGTCACCCCAAAGCTTCTCTTTTCCAGGCTGAACGAACCCAGTTCTCTCTTTATTTTATTTATTGTTTAACTAGGAAGCAACTGCATCTATAGATTGTTTTGGGTTTTGTTTTATCCTTCATGGCTAGGACCATACTCTTAAATAGCTGTTCTTTTGAGGGTGAGATCCTTTGTAAATCAGTAAGAGTATTGGGACTTTATTCCTAAATCTTTGGTATGTTATTTTTCATGCAAGACAAGAATAGATTATTATTTATTTTCAAGTTTTGATACGTAAATAGTAGATTTGCAAAAAGGTATAGACCATATATACACAGTCTATACTTCAAAGGTGATACATTAAGACTGTTCAGCAGTAAGTAACACATTTTCCTTTGCTTTTAAAGCTGCAACAAGCTCTGGTCCAACCTGAGTACTTTGTGAAACAGACTGTCACAGACTGGCTGCTCTCAGATTCCATGCTTAACATACGTTAAGAGACAAAAGATCTCCAGCTGGACTGTAAATGAGGGAAAACAGCATTCATTGCTTCCTTCTAAAACAGTTAATTCTATAAATTCAGATGGTGGTATTATGCAATACTCTGCGCAGAGTGGGAGGTGGAACACACATATGCCCAAGTATGTGGCATGCTCTATAAAAAGTAAGTGTGGGAGCCTCTGCAATTCCTATTTCAATACTTATCTCAGTTGCTAACTGAACTTCTTCCTTGTTCAATCCCCTCAGTCCCTCTCTCACTGTCCTTCCAGCCCGTCACACCTCTGCATGTGAAGAGGCCATCTGGACCTGAACTATCGGTCTAGAAAATAAATACAGGCTCTTGCTATTTACATCGTTTGTTTGATGTTGCTTGTTTAGGCTAACAGTGGCAGGCAAAGGTTCTCTGGGAGTGTAGCTGGGTTGGACTCTGGCACTTGGCGATGTTCCAGGGTGTTTCCTGGGACCCCACGCCTCTTGCAAAAAAAGTGGGTTGCAAGAGGAAGACACCCCAAATGAGCCTGGGACAAAAATCCCACCTCCTTTCCCGTGGCCTGAGGGCGCCCGGCTGCGAGGTACCGGCCTGGGATGGGCCCGCACGGCTGTACCGCAGCTCCCAAACCCCAACCCCGCGGACGATGAGGGGGGCAGGGAAGGGCAGGGGTAGCCCCCTCCGGCCGCGGCTCCCCGGTGCTCTCTCCCTCGTCAGCCACGGAGGGG
>VZTD01003341.1:546741-580741 GCA_013397725.1 Rhagologus leucostigma | reverse complement strand
AAAAAAAAGGAAAAGAAAAACAAAAACAAAAATTCCCCCCAAAAGGAGGCGGCGGCAACGGTGGAGAAGCCGCGGCGGCGGCGCGCTGAGCCGGCCAGGTAAAGCTCTGCGCGGGAGGCCGCGACACCCTTCCTTCAGGGGTCTCTCCTCCCTCACACACCCCCGCGCCGGGGTCGCGGGAAGGTGACCGGGCGGGCGGGAAGGAGCTGAGGGAGGCCGGTGCGCCGCAGCCTGCGGGCCTCTCCCGTGTTCCCGCTCTGGCTCCGCGCGGCGAGAGCGGCCCGCGGTCCCTCACCGAGGAGGGGGCAGCGGCGGCGAGCGCCCGGGGACGGGGAACGGACAGCGCCGTGTCAATCGGGCCCCCCCATTGCCGCCATCTTGCCCCCCCTTCTTCGCGGCGCGGCGGGGGCGCCGCCCACCTTCTCCCACGCGATTGGCCCAGGCGGGGCCGAGCGTACCCGCCTTTAGCCCGGCAGAGCCGTGCGTTGCTATTGGTGGTGGAGCTGTGATGGACGGCGGCGCCAGCCAATTGCCTTGCAGCCCTGCTGCGCTCCCGCCGCTCGCCCCCGCCCGCTCCCGCTCTCTGGGGACTGTTGCGGTTCCGCGGGGAGAGGGGGCCGCGCCTTGGCCCGGACCGGGGCTCGGTCCCGCCGTGGTTAATCGCTTTTTCCTCCCCCTCGCCCCGGGAATGGCTTCATATCTGTCCGAGTCCCTGCTGTGCCTTGGCCCAGATCCCTGGCTGCTACTGGAGTTCCCTGCAGGGAGCCCTCGGTGCGCAGGGTAGCTCCTGAGAGGAGCTCCCGCCGGCGCTTGACAGCTGAGGACATGTCACAGTTCCCTCAGTCGCTGCTGAGGCCGGACACAGCTCGTGGTATATCACAGTTCCCTCGGAGCACTGCTCCTGAGGTCAGACACCGCTCACGGCACACCCCATCTGTTGCTGAGCCCAGAGTTTACCTGAAACTTCATCCACAGCCCGTCTCGCACCCTCCCCATTCCAGAGGGAGGGGCTCTCTCTCGAGGCCTGGTGCATCTCCTATCAGCTTGATTTGGTTACAGAAGTATCAGGGCATTGATAAAGATCAAGATCTCTGCATGTGCCAGGGCAAGCAGCTCTCTGTGACATCTGTCGAGCACTGACACATTTCATTGTAGGCATCAATGCGGGTGTGAGGAGCACAAACCCTTGGCAGGTGTGTGAGGGGAACGTGGGCCCCTGGCAAGCACAGATGTGGCAGGAACATGAAGGAACATTGTCGAGGGCAGCAGGAATTTTGCTGGCATTTTGGTTGGCAAAAGGTGGAGAGGGGGCTACAGCTGTTCCAGGTTGTTTCTTTCCTCTGGCATCCATTGCTTTTACTTTACAGATATGTTTCTTAACTAGCTGCACGGGTGTCTGTTCCCCGTTGCACAGCAGTGGGTTTTAAATCCCAGTTGCTGCACGGAGCTGAGTGGCTGCTTGTGCAGGAGAGCAGTGCTGAGGAACATCTCCAGACCTTGTGTTTGGCTTGATGTCCCAAAGAGGGGCAGTCTTTGGTAACAACAAACCCAAAACTCTTTAGGACTATATGATCTGTAGCCACTGCCAGTAGTCATGGTGCACGAGAGCCATGTCGTTCCCATCTGCTGCTGCACACCAAAGTCCAGGTGGCCTTTTTGCTGCAAGTCACTGAAGTTCTTCATTGTTGAGGGACCCAGTTTTTTGCTGGGATCCTAAAAGAAAGGGCCAGGAAACTCACCCAGCAGCACTGCCTCAAGCTCTAGCCTTGTGTCCTCTGCACATGAGAAACCTGATGCTGGAAAGTGAATCCTTGGTTGTTCAGCCTGGGAAGGCTGGAAGGAAGGACTGCAGCATGAAGGAGAGTTGGGAAGGAGACCAAAGTCTTCTGCAGTGTGAGAAAAGGACGTGGAGATGGCCAAGGCAGCACTGCATGGGTGGAAATCACAGCCTTTCCTTTAGAGGACCCACTTGTGTTCAATATTCCAGGCTATGTGTATAATGGGGCCCGTACTGTGATCTTGTTCCATACATGTTGATCTCTCTGTTTTTTTCAGGAGAGCTTTTGCCTTCTTTGTAGTAAATTTAAGTGTCCTGATGATGGGCTTGGTCTTTTAGTCACCTCTTGCAGCCCTCCCAGGCAGCTGTTGCCCACAGGTGTGAAAGCTGCTGCTCAGAATCAAACCACTCCTGAAGGAACTCCTGGGGTAGAGTTAAATTCATTCTCAGCAGCGTGATGAGTTGTAGCCACCTTGTTTGCTCAGTTGTGCTCTCCAGGAACTTCACCCCCTGCTCCCATTGCAATCCCCAGCAGAAACTGGTGACGGGAGCTTTTTGGAATGCCTTGAGCATATTGTGGCAATGGCAAAAGGATGTCTGTGTGAACTTTCTGCTTTCATATCGGCAATCATTGTCCATGGCAGGACAGAATCAGCAAGGGCTGAAATAGCATTTAACCCCACTGATGTCGAGTGTCTTTAGCATTTCAGTGTGCACAGGTGCTGTTTGCAGAGGGATTTTTTTTATGTGTAGCTGGGAGGTGTTTTCAAGTGTGCCAAGGGAATCAAAACATTCCTAGGTTGCTGCTTAGAAGTTTCTGTTGTTGAAGACAAGGTCACACTGCTCAGCTCAGTGTGTCTGAGTTGATTTTGCTGCTGCTTTCAAGGTATTTTGGAGATGTCTCTCGTAATATCCAGGTGCATGTCTCATTCCAGGCGCTCAGCTCTTGCTGGCAGCAATTTCCATGCCATTTTAGATGCTTCTTCATAGTGCTAAGTAATTGTGTGTTTTACAAGAGGGTTGTTTTATGGCAGTTGGTTGCTGTGGTGCAAAGCCCACTTTGGGGTAATTTTTCTAGAAATACACTGATTGTTTCACTAGAGGAACCCTGCGCACTTGTTTTTCCCATTAACAGATAAAACAGCCCTTTCTTCAGGTGCTTGTTTCACTGAAATTTGCTTGTCCCTCAGCATTCCAAACAATTGGCTATTGCCTCATTTTTCCTGAACACAATACTAATGAAGCGTGTGGTCAGCTTATAATAATTACTTTATCCTCCATATATCTTTTTGCCTCCAATATCTTCTTTGCTTTTACCAGCCTGAATTGTAACAGACCTGTTTGTCAACAGGATTTTCTGTCAGTTTTTTTTTTCATTTCATGATCATGTTGCCTTTATACCCTCCTTTTAAAATTCTTTTTTCCTTCTGATTGAAGCCATTGGAGCTCAGCTAGGACGAGTGCAGTTGGGTGTCTGTTGGAGTGTGTGGATCAAGTGACTGATTAAAGTTTTAAGGCAAAGGTACCACCAAAATTTGTGGTACCTATATTTGCAGGTAGAAATGATCATCTTTTATTTTACGTCTGAAGTAAAACTGCATTTACAGGCTCCGTCATTATGGGTGTGCATACTGAAACTGGCACTTGCAGCTTATTTCTGTGGATGCAGGGAAGAGTTTGGAAACCTTTCCCAGAGCCTGTTTGTTTCTTAAGACACAGGTGGTGTCGTGGCTTAATCTCATGGTTCACAGAACCAGTAATGGAAAAAACTATTGCTCCTGGAATTTGTTCCTTCTTTCTGGAATAAGCTTGGACTTCTTGTAGGTCCTGGTCCTGTGAGATGCTGCTTGCTATGGCACACAGTTGAGAGTTTCTGGAACTATGTCCTTCATAAAGCACAAATACTGCATTGGCTGAGTACAGATTGTGGGTTTGTAGTGTTTTTTCTTGTCTATGGGTCCCACAGAAAGAGACTGAATATGTGGATTGCTTTAAATAAGGGTGAGGTGCTGGTTCAGGCCTCTGCATAGCAACAGATAAGCTCTGGGCTGGCTTATCTTCTCACAGAGAATTTACGTTTGCTTTTCTTTGTCTCCTTTCCGACTTCTTTCAGCCTCAGCTCGTTTATTCCCATAAGTCGTGTTCCCATCCTTGACTCTGCCCTTCTCTCTTGCCTTACTCACTTGGCTTCCTCTCTGCTTTCCCTCTTTGCCAGCTCCCTCCTTCGCCCTCTGATCACCGAGCTGCTGCCATGTCTGAATCCTCCCCCAGACCACCTCCCCAGCCTTCTCCTCTGCTCCCCTCTGACAGGCACCTCCTTAATGTCAGCAGCCGACTCTCAGCTAATTATCTGGGTTACTGATTAGCAGTTTGCGAGGGCAGAGCTGGCTGGGGCTTTTTGTTAAGGCTCTGAGCAAATGCCATTGCACGGTTCCTGGTGCTGGAAGCTGTCTTGCTGCTCTCCTGCTTGTAGCCCTGCGGACTCGCCATAGACAGGTGGCTCAGGTGGCTGAATGGGAATTGTGGCTCCAGAGGGGCTAACGCCAGAACTTGTAAGTCCATTGGGATCCATGCTGCTTGTTGCCGTGTTTATTCCTCTTTGCTTCCTCGTGGAAGAACAGAAGAGATGCACATCTGGTCTCTGTTACATTGCCCAGCTATCCTCTGGTTCTGCTTGTGACCCTTGAGAGAAGGAAAAGCTGGAGGATGATTTTTCATTATGGGACTTTTTTGCATCTGCAGTGTTGGAATGGAAGGATTGGTGGTGGCAGCCCTGAGCTGTGAAACTTGGAGGAGCTCGCTCCTGGACTGAGGGAGAACCACTAGTTTTCTCATCTGGAGCTGACAAAAAAAAAATAAAATTGGAAACTGCTTTCATAAGACCTGAACAGTGCATTCCTTTTCACCTGGAAAACATCCAGCACATCTGGGGATATCAAAGGAAAGTCACAGGCAAGAGAGCAGACAAGAACTCGTTGGTTTGTGTGAGCTTAATATGAGAATGGTGCAAGAAACTGTGAACAGTGTTGTTTGAATTTCGGGGGATCTGAATGGTTTGCTGATCTGGGTGCACAGCAGACTGCTTGCATATTGTGCTGTCACATTATTTTGAGTTTTTCTCACTGGTTACCACCATGGTGGAATGTATATCTGAGGTGCAAATAGAGGAAGTTGGAGGGTGCTGTGCATTGCTCTGATACACATTGCAAGAAATGGTGGATATATCAAATACCTGCCTGTATCTAAGGTGTAGAGACTCAGCAAGCCTGAAATTGCTGGAGTCTCTGGTAGAAATTTGCTCTATTGCAGCGTTGAGTGAGTTTTTCAGTCTGTGCTGCTTCTTGCTTGTCTCTTTATCTTACACTGTCCTCTGTCCTGTTGTGTCACAGGGTCTCTGGACCACAGGGATGAGGAAGCCTCGGAGGAGGAGCCGGCAGCACTCGGAGGGGAGGCGTTCTCCCTCGCCCTACAGCCTCAAGTGCTCCCCTACCCGAGAGACGCTGACCTACGCCCAGGCCCAGCGCATCGTGGAGGTGGACATCGACGGGCGGCTCCATCGCATCAGCATCTACGACCCCCTGAAACTCATCACAGAGGACGAGCTGACAGCCCAGGACATCACCGAGTGCAACAGCAACAAGGAGAACAGTGAGCAGCCCCTCTTCACTTCCAAATCTAAGAAAACACCTTCCAAAGGCAAGAAGAAGGAGTCCTGCTCCAAACATGCACCAGGGATGTCTTTGCACTTGCCCCAGCCCAAATTCCGTGTGGTGGACTCCTTCAGCCAGCCAGATGCCCCTCCCCTCCCTGCTGCCTACTACCGGTACATTGAAAAGCCTCCCGAGGACCTCGACGTAGAAGGGGAGTATGATATGGATGAGGAGGATCTGGCATGGCTGGAGATGGTCAATGAGAAGAGAAGGGCTGATGGTTATGGGACAGTTTCTGCTGACACTTTTGAGCTGCTGGTGGATCGGTTGGAAAAGGAGTCGTACCTTGAGAGCCGGAACAACGGGGCTCAGCAGTCCCTCATCGATGAGGACGCCTTCTGCTGTGTCTGCATGGACGATGAGTGTCACAACAGCAATGTCATCCTGTTCTGTGACATTTGCAATCTGGCCGTGCACCAGGAGTGTTACGGTGTGCCCTACATCCCCGAGGGGCAGTGGCTTTGCCGCTGCTGTTTACAGTCCCCTTCTCGCCCTGTGGATTGCGTCCTTTGCCCAAACAAAGGGGGAGCCTTCAAGCAGACCAGTGATGGCCGCTGGGCCCACGTGGTCTGTGCCATCTGGATCCCAGAGGTCTGCTTTGCAAACACTGTGTTCCTGGAGCCCATCGAAGGGATCAATAACATCCCTCCAGCTCGGTGGAAGCTCACATGCTGTATCTGCAAGCAGAAGGGCATGGGAGCTGCTATCCAGTGCCACAAGGTGAACTGTTACACTGCCTTCCACGTCACCTGTGCACAGAGAGCTGGTCTCTTCATGAAGATTGAACCCATGAGGGAGACCAGCATCAACGGCACGACGTTCACCGTGCGCAAGACTGCCTACTGTGAGAGTCACTCCCCGCCTGGCACGGTGAGAAGAGGGTCTCAGGCTGCTGGTGGTGATGGGCCAGAGGTCACTGTGAAGGAGGAGGGAGAGGAGGAAGCCAATTCTGGCCCTCCCAAAGGGTCTGTGAAGAAGAACCAAGTGAAATTGAAGCAAAAGATCAAAAAGGAGCCTGGTGACGTGACCAAAGGCCGTTTGTCCGTGCCCGTGGTCACCGTTGCACAAATTCCCTCTTACAGGTGAGTGTTGCAGGTTTAAGAAAGGAGTTGGACAGCTGGAGCTGAACAGGGTCTGTTTTAAGGACTCAGTCCCTCTCGTTGTCGACCTTGGAAACACTAAATCTTCAGTCAAGGCTTAGCGATAACTGTACTCAGAGTGCTCTGTAGCATAATTTGTGGCTGGGTTTCTTCTAACTGAGTGTCACTGTGGTTTTCTGGCTTTGCTCAACAGCCATCCCAAGCTGTTGTGTAATGCAGACTCTGTGGTGGTCCCTAATGGCAAACACCCATCTGCCATGAAGTATTTTTAAAATACTTCAGGCATTACAGGTTGGTAGGCAGGTAGGGGTCATCCCACTATTAAAATTTTTGAGATCTCATTTCATAGTTTCTTAATTCCTCCTTTTGTTACAGAGCATGTCAAACCTGACAGTGTTGCAAGCAGCTTTGAATTTGGCTGTATTTGGCTGTATTTTTGTATTTTTTCTCCCAGCTCTCCCTCGTGCAGAACTAGGTAGTGCTGGATTTTTGTTTGGTGCCTTAGGAAGTGTGTTGATGTGTCACTGGTATTTTAACAGATAGGCTGATAAGGCACCATGTATAATCTAAGAATGGTAAGCAAAGGTCAAAATAAGTGATATATTATTCTTGGACTCTGTCAAGTTAATTTCCCAGGCTCCAGCTTAATAACATCAAACTTAAATGGCCCCTGGAAAGTTCTTGCCACGGGAAGTAGTTCTGAAATTAAGGCTTGGAGCTGAATTGATGATTTCATACTTTGTGCTGTGGCAAGTGCTTGGTGGGACCCTCCAGTATGAAAAGTGGGCACATCTGTCTGCATGTGAGGAGATCCCAGATTGTCCCAGTTCATGTGCACCTCAGAGTGTGCACTGACGCAACACTGCAAAGCTTCACGAGGAAACCCAAGGCTCTGCAAAGCCATGATTGCTTTGCAGTTGGCTCCATGACCCTCTCTGCTTCCTTCAGGCTGAACAAGATCTGCAGTGGGCTCTCCCTGCAGAGGAAGAACCAGTTCATGCAGAGGCTGCACAACTACTGGCTGCTGAAGCGGCAGGCGAGGAACGGGGTGCCCCTGATCCGGCGCCTGCACTCGCACCTGCAGTCCCAGAGGAACGCCGAGCAGGTACCGGGTGCTCCCCAGCTGATCTCACATGGGAGGACACAGAGCTTGGCTTCCAGGAGGAGATGAGCTTAACACATGGCTGGGGAGGGGAGTGAGGGTGAAAAGATCAGTTTTAAGTCTCTTTCGGTCTCCTCTTGGTGTGCTCATGCTTGAAGAACTGAGTTAGGGTATTAGTGGGATATCCATGATGCCACCATGTTGGTGTTGATGAGACAGCAGGTAGGAGTTTTTCCCCTGAGTCAGGAGACGCAGGGTTGTGCAAGGATGTGATGGGCCCTTGGTGGACTGATTTCTTAGATGAATGTTAAAAACACATTCCTTGTGAGTGAGTAAAGAAAATAGGTTTTAACTCCAGAGTTATGGCTAAATTCCAGTTCGGGTCATTCTTCCTGCAGCTTCGATTTCTGTCCATCCAATGCACATTTAGACATAATCGTTAGCTCTGGACTCTTTTGCTTCCTCTTTTGGGCTGGCATCTGGAGTCACTCGATCTTGGTGCTATTAAGCAGCATTGCATTTGGCATGAGAAGTAGTTGGTGGAGTAATGAAGCAGTAGGACTCTACCCTCTAACACAGCCTGTCAGTAGGGATTGTATACAATGTACATGTATATTTTTACTGTAGTTGGAGGAATTGATAGGCTTTTGGTTTGCAAGAAGAGTGCTTTGGGTGCTAAATAAAAAAATTATTCCCCACTCATCAGTGCAGAGCTTGGGAAAGTGCAGCATTTCCTTGGTGTATTACATTGGCAATTTACCATAAGTAAGTTCTTAAAAACAAATGTCCTATTAATATAAACCATGAAGATCTTGTGAAGCAATTGTCCTCTTGGCAATCATGTGAAAGTGCATGCACTTGAGGTATATCACCCAAACCATTAAAAAATCTACAGATTTAGGAGAGGAAGGATGATTGTGTTGTGAAGCTACTGAACTTTGTCTTGAAAGGTGTGAGCTCATCTCCCGGCGTTGGCCAGTCTTGGCAAATGTCTTTCCATGGATCTATTTCTTATGGTTACAAAGAGGATAAGAATAGCTCTTTTCTCCCCTGCTTTTGATTGCCTTCCCTTTAGACTGTAAATGCTTTGGGCTGCTGCTCCACTGCACAGAAAAATTTCCAGCCTCAGTAATAAACTTGGATGTAAAAGCAGGGAGGCTGTAAACGAGCAGGCACTGAAGTGTGTTCCCAGGGTGAAGCTGCAGTATAATTTGGGGTAATTTCACAGATAAGGTAAAATCTAGAAAAGCTGATGTTCTCTTTGTTAGACAGCTAAATGCTGAAGGAAGGAGGGGACATGGTTTGACAAGGGAATAAGAGGAAGACCCTGAGAGCAATTCCCAGAGGATTCCTAGAAAAAGAAGGAAACACAGGAAGCCTGTTGTGTTTTTTATCTCACCCCACTTCTATCTTGCAGAAGGAGCAGGATGAGAAGACGAGTGCAGTGAAGGAAGAGCTGAAGTACTGGCAAAAGCTCCGGCACGACTTGGAGCGGGCTCGGCTGCTCATCGAGCTCATCCGAAAGAGGGAAAAGCTCAAACGGGAGCAGGTAGGAAGTCCTGGCTGTCGAGTTCCTGCACTCAGCTCTGCTGCAGGAGGCACAGGAGGAGCACTACAGTTTTTCTTGAGCCTTTTCCTCTTTTCATAGGTTCTGACTGTTGGGTGTGCAGAGCCACCTCTCCCTGTGCCAGTCACAGGTTTGCACTGTGCAGCCTCTGCCCTCAGAGCCAGGGCTGGGCTGCAGAGTGCTGGGAAAATGTATTTCCATCATTGATAGTGGATTTGATTCCTGACCTACAGAACCCCTTCTGTTTCTGGGCATGGACCAAGTGTTTTGCAGAGTAGAAGTTAGGTCTCCTTTCATGATTATTTCTGGAGTTTGATAACACCTGCTCCAGAGAGAGGTCTAAATCACAGTTCAGCTCTTAATTTCTAAAGCTAAAAATTCCTGTAGTCTGTCCTCTAAGGGCATTTTTAGAAGAAAAAGTTTTAAGATGGAGACCATTTACTAAATTTTCTAATTTCTTCTTTGACCTATGTGCATATCTTCAGATGGCATCTATATCTTCAGAGTTTCACTAGTTGCTTCCAGTGCTTGCCAGCCTTGCCTGTCTTTGCTGTCCTTACCTTGTTGGTTGCTGCACTCACAGCTGTGCTCTCTGGCTGGAGTATCCTCAAGGACAGCTTCAGGAAAGGCTCACTGGGCACACAGGGAGCCCATACATGTCCTCAGGCCTTGCCTGGGTGCTTCCAGGCTCTCTGCAGGGAGGGGGGAAGCAGCATCCTCTGTGATCACAGCTCCACTGAGAGCAATTTTTTCATGGCCAGGAACTACCCACAGCTTTTTTGGAGTCCTCTTGATGGTTCATTTGCTGCATTGTCCTTGATTTACATCAGTAGCTCAGCCCTCACTGCTGCGTGAACATATTGCAGGTAGGAGGATGAAAAAAAAAAAGTCATTCTTGGGCTTTGTTTGCTTTTGATACCTTGATACAACCCTATCACAGTTGGTTAAATCCGTAAAAGCTTATGGAAACTACGGTGTGCTTTATAAAAGGATAAAATACCACAGAAAAGTGTATCTAGTTGGGCTCTATCCGAGCCCAGCTTTCAGGTGAGTGGAGAAGGATGCTCCAGAATCATGCATCTCTCTTTGGCTTTTTCCTGTTTTGGGGGAAAAGTGTGGTCTTAGTCTATATTCTTTCTCTCGCTGATGCTCTCTTGTTGCTGAGCACATAAAATACAGTTTGCTTTGTGTAAACAGACTTGCTTTGTTATTGAAGTGTTGATTTAATGACATAACAAGTGATTATAAGATCAAAGAAATGAAGATGTTAAAGGAAGAATAAATACTTTTATCCTGTTCCAGTCTTCTTTGAGTAGATTTTCAGTGTAAGACATTTTCTGTGCTACAACTTGTTTGCCTAAAAACAAACAGTATTGGAGACTTCCTAAAGGATAGAAAAAACTGTATTAGGAATTTGCAGACATCTAATCACTGTTGTTTGGTTTCTGCCTTGAAGTCTCAGAGCTTATGTCTTAAACTTTGTTTTTGCTCTCTAGTCTAATTATGGATGTTGTTGTTCATGTAAATGCCTGCATACTTTTAATTTTTATATAATGTTGCTAATTGGCATAATAACAATATCTTGAGGCAGGGAGTTCTCCAGGATAATTTACCAGGCGTGAAAAGCCTGTTTTCATTTTTAATTGTAGTATCCTTTAATTTCCTGGGGTTTCCTCTTGTTTTGACCTTGTGAGATAGAATAAACAGGAGCTCCCCATGTAAAAGGACTGGACTGTGCAGTTAGACTGGGCAGTGTACATCCTGCACATGGAGAGTGCAAGGTGTTTGCCAGCAGTTCTACAACAACGCTGGCCTGAGGTCTCCACCACTGAGTAAAGCTGGGGGGATCATTCAGAAGAATCTGGAGGGAGACACCACTCCCAGATCCTGTCCTCAGTGAGTGTCCTCATGGCTGTGTTCCCATTCCCAGGTCAAGGTACAGCAAGCTGCCATGGAGCTGCAGCTGACCCCTTTCAATGTCCTGCTACGCACAACCCTGGACCTGCTGCAGGAGAAGGATGCTGCCCAGATCTTCACAGAGCCTGTTAACCTGAACGAGGCAAGTCTCTTTCCTAGAGGTGTTTAATGGGTTGTAGATGAGATATTGCTGGGCAGAAGCACAAACCACCTTGTCCCAAGCTGCTGGTGGACTGAAAAATACCTCAGAAAGGACTCACGATGTGTGTATCCTTCCAGGCCAAAAAAAGCAAGGGTATTTTTTTCTGGAAGTTTTAGCACATCTTGGACAAGTAATGTTTTGCAGAGCCAGGGTGTGTCTGCCTTGCCTGGGTGACACAGAAATGAACATCTGTTGCTGCCCCTTGCCAGTGGAAAGGGCATTAAGAGTGCTTGTGCTGAGTGCGCTCTGGTTGGCTAGTAAATGGTTTTTGTAATTGTACAGGTTTTATATGTTTAGGTTCCAGATTACCTGGAATTCATTTCCAACCCAATGGATTTTTCCACCATGAGGCGGAAGCTGGAGTCCCACCTGTACCGAACCTTGGATGAGTTTGAGGAAGACTTTAACCTTATAGTTGCCAACTGCATGAGGTATAATGCTAAAGACACGATTTTCCACCGAGCAGCTGTCCGGCTCCGGGACCTCGGGGGAGCGATTTTGCGTCACGCGCGGCGCCAGGCCGAAAGCATCGGCTTTGACACTGGCGTGGGGATTCACCTGCCTGAGTCGCCCAAACCCCACGACTTTTACCGCTTTTCTTGGGAGGATGGTGAGTAATGGTTAATGTTTGTTCCTCTCAGGCAGATCATAGCTTTAGTTCTGAGCACGTCGTTCAGCCTGCATGGAAATCGTAGCCATTCTGCATAAGAGAATTTTCTTATCCATCTGTTTACTTAGGCACTTTTCTAACTCCTTTAGAACCTCAAAGAGTGGGATTTCAGGTGAGCTGGGCACTCTGAGCTAAGTGCAGCTTAGCTCCAGCTGTCCTAGTGCACGTCTGTGTTGGCAGAGCCTTGTAAACTGCCCGTGCTCTTTGATTTATGCCAGGAATGTCATACAAATTCGCTACTTTAAAGAGCAGTGCAAAAGTGGGTCTGGAATTTTTTGCTGCGGGGAAAGCTCATGCGTTTCATTGTAAACTGGCAAGATGTACAGCAGCTGGGTTAGGAGGAGCACTGAGGGCTGAAAGGGGATGATGAGGGGTCAAGGTACTGGCACCTAAGCAGTCATTCTAGCTGAGACTTTTCATTCCCAACATGACCCCATCCATTCCCACAGCCCTCTTGAGATGCAGCTCCAAAGCATTGGTTGAATAACTTGGCTAAACTTAGTACGGCCATCAAGCACACAGAGCTTGCAGTGTGCCATCTGGTTCCTAAATGTTGAAGACCTCTTGGGTGCAGATGAACAGTCATTATGAAATTCGTGTTGGTGTTCAGCTGTCTGTCCTTCTCCTGCGGATACCAGCCTCCAGCAGAGCCAGAGGAATGGCAAACGTTACGTTTCAGCCACTTCTGTTTGTGGTCTGATTCTGTCAATGAGATAGGTTTCTGACAAGGGCCTGGGCCACGAGCTGTTCTGTGTGGGGTGCAGACGTCCTTTCACTGTTGCCTCTGGGGCAGTAACAGGAACTGAAGGACAGTGCCAAGTTGAATCAGCTGCTTTTTATCCAAAGGAAGGAAGTCCAAGCTCCAAAATTATTGACTGCTAAATCCCCAGGCTAAAGTGATTGATTCATGGATAGCATCAAAGGGAATGAGGCCTGGCACTGGCCCCAGATGCTTCTCCAAGAAGCCTTACTCCTTCCCTTCACTGTTCCCATCTCTTCTGCTGCAGTGGATAACATCCTGGTCCCGGAGAACCGGGCTCACCTGTCCCTGGAGGCGCAGCTGAAGGAGCTGCTGGAGAAGCTGGACACGGTGAGCACCATGCGGTCCAGCGGCGCCCGGACGCGGCGCATCCGGCTCCTGCGGCGCGAGATCAACTCCATCCGGCACAAACTGGCCCAGCAGCAGAGCAAGGCCCTGCCCAACGGGGACTCTGTGCCACGGGAGGGGCTGGAGACAACGGCCGGGGAAGGGGATGAGGAAGGGGAGAAAGGTGAGCAGCAGGATTTTGATTCCAGGTCTCTAGTGCATGACAGCAGTCAAAACCTGCCGTTTGTCCTGTGACCTTAGTGGAAGATGGGAATGGCTGTTGGTAGTTTTGGGAATAACTGTTTCTAAAATGTTCAAGCAGATTCTTTATTCCTTTAGCAGATGGTGCCAAGCTCCGACACCCTCCAACCCTGGAGCCCACAGGACCCGCACCCACCCTCTCAGAGCTGGACTCTCTGCAGGACCCTCCAACACTCAAACCCATCAGTGATAGCAAGTCTCTGAACCAGCTGCAGAAGAGGATGGCGTCGGACAGGGAGCTCTTTGACAAGAAGGCTCTGCAGCAGGAGAGCCAGGCTTTCCAGCGCCTGCTGTCCAACAACGGCCTCAACGGCCTGGCCCTGCCCACTGCAGACAGCCCTGCCAGCCCCGCCCTCAGCAGCGTGGGCCGGCGGACATCTGTCCTTTTTAAAAAAGCCAAGAACGGCGTGAAGCTGCAGCGGGGTCTGGAGTGCTCCCTGGAGAACGGGGAGGAGCACAGGCAGGGCGGGCAGCGCTCGCCCTCCTGCCCTGACGGGGAGCGGCAGGCGCGGAAACGGCCCCAGAGCAGGAGCTGCAGTGACAGCAATGGAGAGAAGTCACCCAGGCAGGCAGGACAGAGAGGTGAGGAGAGGGCTGGATGTCACAGTGCCATGGTGCTGGGTCCTAGGTTGTACTCGATGATCTCAGAGGTCTTTTCTAATTGATTCCGTAATTCTGTAATTCCTTGGGATTTCTTTTCCTTCTGGAAACTGTGAGATGGGGCTGAGGAAGGGGAAATCCTGGAGCTTTGTAAAAACTTCTGTGTCCAGACTACACACCTGGAACTGACTTTCTGCTTAGGGGAGAACACAGTCCTCATAGCCAGATGTGCCTGGTGAAAGCTGCATCTCTTCACGTGTTTGTAAACAGGGCAGACAAGACACGTCCGTAATGAGCTGCACTTCTCCACTGACCGTTCATGTTGGTTTTGGTATCTTAGCTCAACTCTAGTCACCCTCATTTTAGACATTTAAAGGTACTGAGATGAAGCCCAGGGCAGTCACCAGTAATTCTCCTCTTTGTCAGGCTGCTGTAAGAGGGAGTTTTCCATTTTTTATAGGGCAAGCCAGTGTTCCCAGCTGCTTACAAAGCTGTTGAGTGGCCTGGCTGGAGACTCTGGGCTGAGGTGTTGGCATTCCTGCCCTTGTGGAAGGGTTTGTGGTGGCGTGGTCACTCTTAGGAGAGTTTCCTGCTGCAAAGATGATGCATTTGGTTGGAAGTGTTCGGTGTGGAGTAACTGAAATGTTAATTGGAAATCACATCTGGAATTTAAATAAAATTAGTGGGAATACCAAGCAGGTTCCTTTTCAAATTAGATCTGCAAACGAGAATGAGCAGCTGAGACGAAATTTGGAAAGACAAAAGAGGAAAGGAATGTCTGAGTGACAGCACTATAATTTCTTCTTAATTCTGTGTGGACAGCCATTGTGGGACAGTTCCCATCTGTAAGGTTTGACTTAGCCTACACCTCAAATATTATCTTAGAGTTATTTGGCTATCATAAAGTTGCAAGCATATTGAGAGTGGGAGCAATGGAATGTGGGGATTGACTTGTCAGGACAGGTTGAAGGAAACACAAATGACTTCTCCAAAGAGTGCAGGGACTCACCATCGTCATCTGGTAATTAAAGCAGAAAGTTGTCATCCACACTGGATAGAGGTCAGAACGAGAGGCTGAAATTAAAAGAAAAAGGGAAAATGAAGGCAGGGTGCTGGAAAATCACTGATAATAGGCAGTGACATTTCTCTTCTGCTGAAGCAGCACAGCTGGCTTTTTTCTGAGTTGCAGCACCACTGCTTTTGGGATTCAGCTCCAGCTCCTTCCACAATTTCAAACACAATTGATTTCTCCTAACTGGAGGGAGTGTCTGGTGTGATGAATCTGTGTTACTGCAGAAGCAGGTCAGTGTGATGGGGATTTTCACGACAAGGTGTTTCCCAAAAATGTGCTCGTTGTGACAATCCCATATTTACAGCTAGAAAAAACAACAGAGGCTTTGCCATGAATTTGCCCTTTGTGTGGCTGTTGGGCTTGTGAGCCCATGGGAGTGTGGGGGTGCTGGGTCCATGGACTGGGGGAAGGCCGTGGTCACCTGGCTTCTTGTGCCTGCTCTGGGCTTGAGAGTGCTCTCAGGGGTCATTCCTTGTCATTCCCATTTCTCTCCTCGGCAGGAGTGACCAATGGCTTTGCAAAACATGCAGAGAGTGGCTCTGACTCCGAGTGCAGCTCTGCCCTGGGCAGTGGGCTGGTGTTTGAAGCCTGCAGGTAAGTGCTCCAGGCAAAGCTGAACACCTTCCATGTCTGGATTAATCTCTCTGGTTCTGTTCTTTGACTTCTTAGTTTCAAACCCAGCCCAGACCGTTACTTACTTGTGTGTTGACTCTAAAAGACAAAAAGCTGCTGAGTTTTCATCCTGTCCTCTTAAGCTGCAGGTCCCAAAAGCAGTGCTTGATTTTTCAAGCAAGTGGGTGTGTGTTACACTTGTCTTTCTCAGTGCATGCACATCCTCTCTGCTGATGCATGCCTTACAGCTCTTGAGAAACAAAACTGGAAAAAACTTGAATTCAAATTTTCAGTTCAGCACTGCAGGTAAAGCTGAACTTTTACCACCTACTAAATAGCTGCTTTCTTCCTCTCAGAAGTTTAAGAGCAGAAACAGGCAGTTCAAACATAACTGAACAGACTTAAAGCGAGCACCTGACATCTTCTGCTCTCTCATGGATAACTTGTACAATTATTCTATTCAGGAACAGCTCTGTTTACTACTTTTTCTCCAGTCTTTCTTTTCCAGCACCAAAATCACTCACGATAGGTTGCTTATTAGAAAACTGTAAAAGAAAAAAAAAATTACAATGTGTGAAAAAATATGATTGCTTGAGGTGGAGGTAGTCCATTTTCTGAAATGTCTGTAGTAATGGGGTGAAAGGATATTCAGGATATGGGCTGACAAAGTCCAATGTCACACTGGAGTTGTACTGGAGGGCTGCTGTGTCATCTCTCAAGTCTCTACACAACTGGTGTAGCTCGTGCAAACTCCAGGCAGCATTGCATCAGCTCTCAGGAGTGAAGTCTTCACTGGGTTTCTCCTCATGTTTGCAGTTTGGTTTCTGTGAGGCCTTTTCATGGCTCATGGCAAAGCTGGGATGATGTCCAGTGTGCTTTCACCAGGAGGGATCACATTTTGCACAAGTATTCAGTGTTCTTTTTCATGTCAGTGATGCACCAATGCAGTAACTTTTTGGTATTTTAAACAGATTTGGGGAATCCATTGTCCTTGTTGTCAAGGATAATCTGTTTTCTCCTAATGCCCTACTTTTCCATATCTTCCTGGCAGTGGTTTGATGCCTCCCAAGCGGAGCCGAGGGAAGCCGGCTCTTTCTCGGGTGCCCTTCTTGGAGGGTGTGAATGGAGACTCTGATTTCAGTGGCTCAGGTGAGAATTGCTGCCCAGCACCCCCTGCTCTGGGCCCACCTGAACCAGGGGGAGCACATCTCAAAGCACACCAGGAACCATTTCTGCACAAACTACCCAGGCTGGACCTGCCTGGACATTATTAGCTGCTTTGTTACAGATTTAGGTTATTGCATGTAACGTTTTTCCTGCTTCCACCTTTCGTGGCTGCCTGTGCCCTGCATTCTCCTTGGAGGGGTGCTTTCTGTAGGGCTGGTGTGTGTAGTGTGCCTGTCACTGTTTCCTCCTGTTTTGGGACTAGTTCTCTTTAATGATGCTGTAACACAAACAGGAAATCGTAATTATAAGAGGGGTCTCTCTGGAGATGACTTCATAGCTGTTCCCTCTTGAATTGCTTGCAGGATCTTTGTAACGAAGTTGTCTTTGTCAGGCTGTGCTGTACGTCTGTAAAATTGTCACGTTCCTGTAATCAAGGCACTGCACCATCCTCCCAGTGCTCACACGACCAGACTGTTGTGTTTCATAGGGTGTGTCAGTGATGGAGTTATTGCAGGTTTATGCTGAGATCAGAATTCAGCTTGGAGGCCCTGGTGCTCCTGTGCCTTTCTGTGCAGCTCCATGTGCTGGCTCTTGTCGTGGCTCTCTGAGAACCTTATCCTGGACCTTGTGTGTTCAGCAGTCTGCTTTGGAGATGAACTCACAGAGTGAGGCTGGTGCCATGAGAACTGGAATCAGTGGGATAGTTCTGGGGTTTGGAATATAATTTCATTAATGAAAGAATACATCTGGAGTGCAGTAATGGAGAAGCACATCAGATCTGTCCTGACAGGGTGCTCAGCTGGGTTGTACTCAGCATTTTCTAGATTCAGTTTTCAATGCCAGTATTTGACCATTTTCCCCAGAGCAAGCACTGTTTGCTGTAAAATTTTCATTAATGAAGATTACTCCTTTTCCAGGACCAGGAGCTGGCTGATTTCATATCTATGACCAAATCCATCTCTTGTATGGCCATTTGAATTCAGTGACTCAATTGGATTAACATTTCTGTATCGAAGGGTTCATGTGAAGCCACATGCATGCACAGACCCGTGATTTAGGAGACTGTGGCTTTATCTTAATGCTGATCCTGACTGTACTGATAGAGCATAAAGGAGGCTGGGCATCCCCTGTGGCCAGGCTGGAGCTTGGTACATGTTGAATTTTATCATAAACACCCAGCGCATATAGATACAAACAATAAGTGATATAGATACAAACAATATAGATACAAAAAAACAAGTGATTTTCCGTGTTGTCCTGTGAGTGTGTTTTAAGTACTGCAGTAGTTTGTCTGTTTTAGTTGATTGCTACTGAGACAACGAGGCTTGGGTTAGATGACAGTGTGGTTCCTTGTGTTTTCATAACCCTCTTGCTGGTAACAGCTCCTAAGCTCTGTCTCCTGCTGTCCCTTAGGCAGGCCTCTCCTGATGTCCTTTGAGAGCCAGGCTGAGCTGGAGCCCTTGGAACTTGTGTGGGCCAAGTGCCGTGGTTATCCCTCCTACCCTGCCTTGGTAAGTGCCCTGTGGCTCTCCCACAGCCTGACCTTGCAGCTCAGGTAGCCCCGAGCATGGTGCTGTTGTGCAGTGTAACCAGACAGAAAAAGAAAACTTGCCAAATGAACGTAATATGTGCTTTTTTATTTTTTTTCCCCTTTGCAGGATTTTTGTGAATTTTCCCTGTGCTCGTTGTTTCAGAGCTTTGCAGAGGATTCACAAAACGTTGCTTTCTCATTGTCAGGGCTAGGAGCTCTTTTCACTCCCCTCTCCTCTGAGGAAAGTCATCAGTACTGTGGGGATGAGAAGACCTAAATTTTATAAATACAGGCACCAGGTTCTGCTGCCTGCACATTTTCCTGTTTAGTGAGCACAGCTCCATCTGTAGGTGCCCAGCTGGCCCTGTTATGTCTACATCCTCTTGCAACAACCATATGTTTGATTTAAATCTGAGCATATATGCCTGGGTCAGTCCCTTGAATATTATTTCCTACTGTTTATCTGTCTTTGGATATTTATCTATTAATGCCATCAAAAAGGGAAAATTCTGCTGGAAGTGTGACTCTCATCCATGCTCTTACTCCAAGTGGGAGCCCAGAAGAGGGAACATCCATGGATCTGCTGGCCATCTTGGCCAGCCAAAGCAGTTTTAGTTCTCCACATGGCTACAGCCAGAGTTAAACTGTGGCTTAGAATGGATTTAACCCCTGAGACTGCCTCCAAAAAAGGCTTTTTTTATAGCAGCCTGTTTTGGTGGTAAAGTGTTTTAATAAATTCCTACAGATGGCCAATGTCAAAGCCAATCTTTTTCAAGCCCATAGGAGGGGAAGAAGAACAGATTGAGTATTGCAGCCACCCTCTGCTGTTTTCTTCTCCTCCTGTGCTGACATAGCACAAAGTGGATATGGACATTTCTGCTTCATGTGGGGAGAATTGATGCATCTGTTGTGACTTATCTTCAAAATTACTGCAGTCTCTGTTCCCCTGGCTTGATGCAGCCAGCGCTGCTTGTCAACTCTCAAAATACTTGGCCTGATTCTGATCTAATTCAGTGTAAATCTGAGCAATGCCCAATGCACTGAAGTCAACTGAGTTGTTCCAGAATGGGGCTGTTGTGAAATCACATTTTGCCTGTGGAGTACAGCCAGGAGCATTACATTTATTGCATGAGTTTGGAATGAGGGAGGGAAATTTTTTGCTGAACACAATAATACTGAGTTTGTACTGAATTACACATTAGTGTAAATGCATTTACAGCCACACAGAACCACACACTTACTTCCCTTTTTCAAGATGAGGTGCTTGGCTTTTGGACTGACTGGCTTCCCTCCCACAGGGGAAGCCTCAGGCTGAAATTTTTTAGAAGGAGACACCAAAAACAAGCAATTTTGCTTACCCACCCAAAGCAGACTTAATTTGTCTAGCTTGGATACACTGAAAGAAGAGAAAAAAGAATGCATTCTGTTCATTGATTGGAAGGGTTTTGTGCTAAATGTCCTCTCCTTGTGTCCCCAGATTATTGACCCCAAGATGCCACGTGAGGGTTTGCTCCACAATGGAGTCCCCATCCCTGTGCCACCCATGGATGTGCTGAAGCTGGGGGAGCAGAGGCAGACAGAGGCAGGAGAAAAGCTCTTTCTTGTCCTTTTCTTTGACAACAAGAGAACCTGGTGAGTGTGTGCAGACAGGGCTGTGGTGAGTGTGAGAGAGAAGATTTAACATCATCTTTGGGATGTGGGAGCATACAGGGATTATGATGGTGTTACATGTGAATTGGGGAATTTAAACATGCAGCAGTCAAGAGGAGTCTAAATAAAGAAGACAGCCTGCTTTTCCTGACCCAAGAGCACAACATCTGACAGCTCCACTTCCACAGTGAACAGTCCAGCATCCTTCACCCAGAGCTCACATCACCACAAAAATACTGAGGCACATGAAGAGCCAATTTACAGCAAATTACAGAGAGCATTTGACTTCAGAACACCAGCAGCCTGCTCCAATGCTGCACGAAAGATTTGCCAAAAATTTCCAGGCTAACGCTTTCAGAATGCTGGGTTTATTTCATATTTAGTCTTGGCTGATTTTTCAGAGGTGCTGAGTACCAGCAGTTTTAAAATCAAGATCTTTATTTAAGGTGGAAAATGTAGGTGTAAGCACAAAGGTTCAAAGCAAGAAAAATATCTCAAGGCCCTTTGTTATTGTGCTTCAGACAGGATGAATCTGCTGATTTTAGCATTAGTTACTGACCATGCTCACATGGTAACAGTCAACCAGCCAGGTATAATAAGCCATAAACCAGTGAAGAGCCTTAAACTTACCAATAAGTCTTTGAAATCTGTGTGTGAAACAGTGGGAAATTTGTAAAATTGGAGATTCATGCTGGAAGAGGAAGAGGTGACAGCTGCATGCTGAGCCCACTGGATTACTGAACCAGCAAATACCACATGGGAACATGAACCAAGTAACCAGTGACACAGGAGGCAGGACCTGCGTGCAGCTGGGATCACAGGAACACAGTTTATGTGGGTGCTGGACTGCTGGGATGCTGTGGGAACAGAAGAGAGGTGGGCTTGTCTTTTCTTCTGTTGCCTCTCAAATAACATATTAGGAGTTTAAAAAGAAGCTTTGTGGTGTTTCAAGAGTCCTTCTCCTTAGTCTTCTGGGAAAGGTTTGTGCTGGCGTTCTAGGAAGAGCAGGGAAGCTCCAAGAGATCAGGGCAAGGCTGGAGGAAGGGGGTGAACCTTCCCTGAGGGTGGTGCCAGGGCTGGAGGGAAGATCGAGCAGAACCAAACACACAGCGGGGTAAAGCAGCAAGGGGAGGGTTTCCCCTTCCATTTGGGGGCTGCTGCAGTGTTTTATGGGGTCTGAAGGGATGGGGACAAGGTGCAACAAAGAAGAAGTATTTGCCATCTGCTTGGGAAGTTGGGAAGATCACGTTTACATCACTTGATGAGGGCGTTTGTGTCCTCTGGGTAAAAGAGGTGTCAGGAGACAAACTCCTGAGGCTTTTTATTAGCACACTGCATTGTTCCCCTGTTCCTGATTACAGGAACCACTTGATAAAGAGCGTGTTCTTCAAAGAGAGACTAATGATTTTTAGCAGAAAATCAATGGCACTGCCATGCTTCCTGTTGCTGTAGTCATCAGTTTTCAAAAACTTAAATCCAAGGTTGTAATTGAAACTATCTTCCCAGTAAAAGTAAACATTTCCTTGTCTTTGCCCTGCTCTTGTTGAATACAAGCTCTGCTGCACGTTTACACTCTTAAGAGGCCACTCAGAGCCTTGTTTGCTGTTTGTGGGAAGCTGAGGTGCCTCAGGAAAGTACTAAAAACCCCTCTTGGAGTCAGATCCAGTCTTGATTGACTTCAGTGATGCTGCGGAAGGGTGACAAAGACTGAAATTGTCATCTTTGTGGTGAAGAGAAGCTGAGCTGCCCTGGATTGCCCGTATTGGCTGAGTGGGAGGTGCATTGAGCTGTGCCAGCAGGGGCTGAGGTGGGGCTCCAAGGGGCTGGATGTCATTAGGAGAGGTGGGTGACACATTTCTCAGTGTCCAGTTAACCTGGACAAATGGCTACACAATAAAAGCTTGCTACAGACAAGGCATTTGCAATTTAAGTCATTCTTTGGGGTCATGCTGGGCTCGGGATGTGTCATCCTGGTTCTGGCTGATACTCAGATAGTTGTACCCACCTAAACTAATGCTCACAGCTTCTTGGAACAAGGCAGAGTTTTCTTGGGGATAAAAACTCAGTTTCCACCATGGACATCCCTGTATTTGCTGCTCTGTGGAACACAGGAATTTCCAAGTTTCCCCTGAGCTCCAAGGAGCATGGAGTAAGGACTCCAAGGAGAGGGAAGACCATGCTCAGAAGGCATTTTGGCTGCAGGTGGTTCTTCCATGTCAAAGGCAGAGATTTAAACATTTGTACCATCGTTGTGGGGCGTTAATGATAAATAAATACATTACTCGAGGGTAACTGCTCCTGGGGAGGAGGTGACAGGGCTTTGCACTCCTCTCTGCTGCAGGCAGTGGCTGCCACGGGACAAAGTCTTTCCCCTGGGTGTGGATGACACCGTGGACAAGCTGAAGATGATGGAGGGACGCAAAACCAGCATCCGCAAGTCGGTGCAGGTGGCCTACGACCGAGCCATGATCCACCTGAGCCGAGTGCAGGGGGACAACCCCTTCATCCCGGCCACCTACCTGTGAGGGGCTGCTGGGGCCAGGCCTCCTGTTCCTCCACACCTCGAGCTCACTGCACTGGTGGAGTGCAGCATCTCCAGCAGCTGTCAGCACTCCTCGGAGTACCCTGAAATGTGCCAAAAAACCCCCTCGTCCAGCTTCTTTCTGAATGTGTCTTGCTGAAGAGCTGGCAGGAGATGAAGTGTAGTCTACAGGGAGTAAGGTAGGTAGGAAAAGCTGACAGGTGCCAGGAGCCAAGGTGAGTTGCTGCAGTGAGCAGAGCACACAGCACTTGGATGTTTGGACCTCATGCACCGTCCCCTGCCCCTGCCTCTCCTGTACTGCCAGGGTTTTGAGTCGTCAGCCAGTCCCAGGTAATGCCTGAGAACCTGGCACCCCAGGGCTCTTTACAGAAATCCCAACTGGACTTCCTTGTGCCAAATTTACCCTAACCATCACTGGCCTTTTCATTTTTCTTTAAAAGACATTGTCCTATCACATAAAAACCCCACAGAGTCGTAGCTGGGAGCTGTGATTGTGATTTCCCTGCCTACGTACATTGTGTTTTTATGTTTAGATTTCTCTCAACTGCATTTAGAAAAGCTTGAGATTTTGGTAACCTTCCCCCCCCCTCCCCTGCAGAGTTACATGCACAGATGCACAGAGCTTTAAAGATGAAAATCAAATTACCTGATCTGTGTCTATATGTTTGTCCTAGAAATTTATTTTGTAGTTTCATGTTTGAGTTCTGATTTCTGTGACTCTGTTTGTTGCAGTAACATTTCATATCATGACTTAGCACAGTATCTAAGGAAAGATAACTTCCTTTTTTTAAGAAGTAATTTTGGAGGTGTCTAATGAGCTGGAGCAGCTCTGCAGGCACTGAGGTTGATCAGGGTTGGAGGGAGATGCATCTTTTGTGTTGGTTTATGCACATTTGGTGTAAGGCTCCTCTTCCTTTTTTCCCCCCTTTTTCTGTCTCCCCGTTTTCCTCTGATGCATTTTGGACTGAAACCAAGCACTGACCGGAGCACACAACCCTTCTGCTGTTTCACCTTCTCCCACACGTGCACATCCTTCCCTGGTGTGTGGGTCTCCAGTGTTGTCATCCAAGTGAACCCAGACAATCCCTGTTGGTTTGGGTTTGCATTGCAAAAAAACAGGGACAAACTGATGTTTGGAAACTTGGTGACTAAATCTTTTCTATTAGCCAAGGACTTTATGATTTCTCTGATCTCTTCTGTTGCATATCCCTCTTTGCTTTCCCATTTTAAAGAGCCAAAGGTGCAAAGCAAGATTGTAGATTGAATATCATCATTTTGCTTTTTAACTCAGTATTTTTTTATTATTTTTAACTTTTTCATACTGAAGAGAATGTGGAGTCAAAATAATAATAATAACTAATAATAATGAATAGTAGGGAGTAATCACTGCCATTTCTACTTGCTCTACTTTTTTAAAATACCACTTCTTATACATTGGGGCATGGAACTGCATTTGAAGGAATTTTAAGATTCCTGTAACATATAGAGATGGGGCATAGGAGTTTGTAAAAATATTAATAGTGATAATAATGCCCATGGAGTGTGGCTAGGGAAGGATGTTGTGTATATAGTTGTAAAATGTTCTAAATTATTTAGACCTATTGTCACCATTCTTGAAGTCCTCAGTTGTGTTGCTGGGTCTTTTATATGCACACAGTGTAATTTATTTAAAGGAACATACACTTTTCCAGGTGGTAGCTCAGCTGTGGACTAGTGACCTGTGTATATGTTTTAAGGTCTTGGGAGTTGGTCTTTTATTTTTTTTTTCCGTTTTGTTTGGTTTTTAAATGATTTTAGAATTTGGATTGGCTGATACCCTGTTGTTGCTACAGAACCTAAATGTTACTGTCAGTCTGCTGTAAAGCACAGATTGCTCTATTTATTGTAGAAAGTGAGTTTATTTGCTTTCTAGAATTGTTTATATCAGATGGTATAAGAGAAGTAATAAGAAAATCTATGCTTGTAAAGAAAAAAAAAAGCTAATTTTACCTACTATAATCTGACTGTCTGAGACTATATTTTCTCTCTGAGAAATAAATGTTCTAATGTATGAAAAAAAAAAACCAAAACAACAAAACACCACCCTCAGACAGAGTTCTTCCTTGCTAACGTTGTCCTGAAATCCAGAACTTACCGTGATGGCTTTTAATCATCCCAGTGCTCCCAGGTGCAGGTGGGAAGAGCATCGACAGGGAAGTGACCCAAGGAGGAGTTTCCTGTCCTGCCTCCACCGTGTCCCAGGGGTGAGGCTGTTCCCTGTGCAGTGGGTGACACAACTGGGTGCTGCGTGGAGAGGTCCCACCTTGTGCTGTTTTTGTTTGTTGGGTTTTTTTTGGTTTGCTTGGAGTTTTTTTAATTCTTTCTTTTTTTAATTGATGTTAAACTAAGGACCACTAGGTCTGTCAGAAAAACAACGCAAGGCACACACAAACATCAAGTCCAAATGCCTGAGAAAAACAACTCCACCTTAGGAAAGTGATTTCTTGAGATACTGTTTGGAGTTTTATTGGCAACAAGGTTCTGCCTGTCACATGCTTGGCCCCGGCCTCACTGCCTGCTGCGTTCTCCCCACTGCGAACAGGAAGGGAAAGTGGAGGGACTGGGAGCCTCCAGCCCCTGCCAGGAAAGCCTTGGTGGCCCAGCAGGAGCGCTGGGAGAAACCCAGGGTGGCCCGGATTCCCTCACGCCCTCCCAAATCCAGCCCTCGGCCCACAGCAGATGTTCTGCCCACGGAAGGAAGCGGCCCATGAAAACACGCACAGCTGCCTTGAGTTACCGGCACCCACAGCAGGGCCAGCCAGGCCTGCCCACAGCGATGCCGTGGGGGACAGCTCCAGAGAGCTGCACTGACTGCTGGGGACAGCCACTCCTGCATCCAGGACTGTTCCTCCCCGGAGTGCTGCCGGCAGCCCCGGCACAGCCCCGCCCTGCAGGGCCCGGGGAGGCACCTGCCAGCACTGCAGACCCTGTTTCTCCAACGGGCTCTCCCCTGCTTCCACCGGGAGCTCCCATCTTCTCCACTGCCCAAACCCTTCCTGCAAGGGGTGCCTTGGGTGTTTCTGTCACACCTCGGGCAGAGCCAACACTGCAAGAACATGGTGGGGCAGAAATACCTGCAGCTCTGGAACACCCCCCACCTCCAGAGGGGTTCAAAACCCTACAACACCACAGCCAGGCATCCTTCTCAGGCGTGGAGAGGATGGGGAGAACAAGGGGTTCATGTTATAAATATAAAATCTGCTACAAAGAGAAGACATATATTGTACATCTTTGACCCATATACACAAGAACACAATATACACAGAACACCTCGGAGGAGTGGGGACGTTGTCAGGAGGTTTTTGAGAGATGTTGCTCCCCTACCAGCACCCCCTCTGTGCCTTCCCCACAAGCTGGATGGGGCTGTACTCACAGAACATCAGTCACCAAAAGTTCCACCAAGCTGGCACACGTCATTCCAAGTGTGTGTGGATGGAGTGGTCGTGGCCCTCGTGGTGCCTGCCCCGCTGCCCTGGGGGAGAGGTAGGTGAAGAGGATGGAGAGAAGGAGGGAGGGCAGGCACGAGGGACTCTCTTGTGAACCCACAAAGTGCTTGGGGGGGTCTCTGGACCCTCGGAGCGAAGGTAGGCCCTGAGAGAAACTTCTTGCCCTGCCACCCTTGTGGGGAAGGATTCTGCGGCCAGGCAGGTCTCTGATAAGGCATTTTCATCTGGGAGTTGGCGCAGTGTCAGAAGAGAGGAGGGAGCGGATGGGGCAGCGCACGTGGTGCAGGTCAACGGGAGGCAGCGAAGCCGAAGTGGTCCCAGCCAGACAAGACCAGGACAGGGAGTGGAGAGGACAGGAGGGCTTCGTCTCTGGCTCAGTTTATCTGTAAAGCTTCCCCCATGTTCCCCCTCAGCCCCTTGAAGCCTCCTCTCCTGGCGTGAGCCACCAGCACGGAGTGAAATACTGAGAGTCGTCAAAATGGCACATCCAGGCGCATGGAGTGGCAGACAGGCACACGTTCAGAGTTAAGACAAGAGTCCAGGTGAGCTTTGTACAGCAAGGAGCAGCTCCTGGCTGGAGTGTCCGAGGACTTGGGATGACAAAAATGCCACAGTGATCAGATCGGGCCAGGACGAGGGGCGGGCACGGGAGAGAGGAGCCAGTCTGGGCACCTATCGGCGGTAATGGTTTGGGGCATCTGCAAACATGTACTTGAGTCTGTAGGCTTCAGCCAGCAGCAGCCCAATCTCTTCGTTACCCCAGTGTATCGTGGGCAGGTTTTGGAGCAACATCAAAAGGCCCTGGAAGAGGGGAAGATGTTCAGTTTGGAGAGGGTGAGGGCAGAGCACAGATCCAGCGCAGGCTTGGGGCCAGCCTGACCAGTGGCAGCAGCGCTCAGTAACTTTTGCTCAAAGGACTCACAGGTCTGAAAGGCTCAGGGACAGCATTAAGATGTGCTTGTGTCTAGATCTGAACCAGTGATGCACCCCAAGCCCCTTGAAATAAAGGGTGCTATTCCAGGGTTACAGCTGGGCACAGGAGGGCAAACATTGTGATCAGAGCTGGAATGGGATGTTTGAACCCTCCAACAGCTCAGTTCTCTGTCATCACCAAGGCAAGTTACTTGTAGGCGAAGCTCCTGAGACCAGATGACCTGAGCCAGCTCCAAGATGACAGTTGTCTTTGTCCACACTGGGCTCCCAACCAGAGCAATTCCCTCCCCTCCACACCCAGGGAATCACCCCCAACCTCAGGCTCTTACTTGGAAGTCTTCCTCATCCAGGATCTCCTTCCGCCACTTGATCAAGAAGGCAGCGCAGACGTACAGGTGGAAATGGGAGAATCCTTCTGGCTCTGACTGTGGACAGCAAAACTCTGAGTGAGCTCCTGCAGCTCAGCTGGAGAACGACTTCTCCAGACACAGATGTCCTACTGGGCCACCCATCACCCAGCTGGCTGTAAACATCCTGGGGCCACGCTGCTTTGTGTCCCTCAGCTCCCTAGATGGTGCCAGGGGACCCCTGTCCCCTCGGGGCAGGGACACAAGTGACAGTGACAAGCCAAGCAGGGGGTCAGTGGAGCCTGCATACCTGGTAGGTGTCCCAGAGGCGGATGGTGCAGCGGAGGGGCAGCTCCCTCATGAGCAGGTTGTTCATCCAGCGAAAGGCGAACTGCAGGTACTCGACCTCGTACTTCCTAAAGTGATTATGTACCTGCTCTGAAACAGCACATTTCACTTACACACCTGGGGCTCACAGTGCCCCAGCTCCTGCACGCTGCTCACAGCACAGTGGCTTTCACACACTTTCAGGCTGAGACCTTTTTCTCCCGAATTCCTCCATTCCTCACCCTGTGCTGCCACCAGGAGGTTTCTGGCTGGCCCTGCCCTGCCCTGGTTCCATCAGTGTTGTAAGAAGTGTCTACCCCTGCCCCGAGAGTTCTCACAAAGGAGGCCTCTCTCTGTTGTGACAAACCTGACCAGATCCCCGTGTCACCTACCATCGATCCGGCTGACCAGCTCCTCCAGGGCTTTGACTTTCTTCTGGATCCCCGGCTGTGCAAAGGTGTAGTTGTCCTGTGGGGAGAGGCCTTGAGTCAGAAGCAGCAGCTTTAACAACAGCTAGAAATGATCAAACCCAGATTATCAAGAGCCAAGGAGACAGGGCTCTTGAGCACCAGGATCGTCTGCCTGCTGTGAATTCCCTGGTCAGGACAGGGCCATCTGGACAGCCACAGCACCCATCTCCCCCGGAGTTCACTAACAGATTAAACTCTGGATGTGTTTAAAAAAAGACTGGATGTGGCACTCAGTGCCATGGTTTAGCTGAGGTGGTGTTAGGGCATGGGTTGGACTCGGTGATCTTTGAAGGTCTCTTCCAACCTGGTGATTCTGTGATTTAGCAGAGGGAGGGAGCAAAATCTCCCTGATGCTGGAGCACGCAGAATACTCACCCAGACAGGGAGAGGAGACAACCACACTGCTCCTCCAGCGAGGGCAAAGAAACTCCCGTGGCCCCAGAGGCTCACCTGTATCCCATCCAGCAGCTTGCTCATGCACCAGAAACTGTCGGCTTCGATGCTCCGTAAAACATCCTGGGACAAGTTTGTCACGTCAAAGTTTTCCACGTCCTCCTCTGCAAAAGGGAGAGGGAAGAGCATCAGGGAGATGGGGGACACCATGGACGTGGGACAAACCCAGGGGCTTTATCAGGCCAAAGCTTTGCAAGAGGCACTGCAAGGCTCCCTGTGTGTTAGGGGTGTGCCTGGCACAGTCACAGCACCCACGCACTCACCTACTCCTCCAACTCAGCTGAAGAACCCCAAAAGACTTGTTGGCCATGCCCTGAACCCAGTCCAGCTCCCCAGGGAACCACGGGAGGGATCCCACAGCACTTTTGTCATCCTTCTGGGACAAGGGCCGTGCAGGGACAAAGCTCTGGCACATTGGAACCCCTTGGCACACCTGCCCTGGGGGACAGCAGGTCTCTCTACCAGCTGGGAGCACCACAGGGAGAACTGGGAGAGGGGAAACCTTCACTGCAGCCAGAAACCAGGGAGGGAAACTGCCCTTGGCCTGGGGCAGCACAAGGGAGCTGCCAGTTCCCGCTCCCAGCTGGATTCTTCACCAAAGCTCAACAGAGGCACCCAGCCCGGAGGCTGCCAGCTTTGAGGACCCATGAGGAAGAACTGCCAAAGCTTCAGGAACCTCTGTAGGAGAGCAGGACCCTCAGGCATAGCTGCAAGGACCCAAAAGCATGCAAAGATCTTCCTGAGCAGCAAAAAAGGCACTGAGTTGAAGCCAGCATAGGGCCAGCTGGGCCGTGTGGCAATGGGAGGGCTCAGCTCCCTCTCCTGGAGCCCGGCTGGCAGGAGAGCTCCAGCAAACAGAAGCTGCCCCATGCATGGAAGAGCCTCAGTGTGGGGAAAGCAGAGATTGGTGCAAGCTTGTTTTTCAGACCCAGTGGGAGTCTGACAGCACAAGGGTCAGCAGCAGCTCTGTTCCCAAAGGGTTCTCACAGAGTAAAAAAGGCTCCTTGCTTTTAGACAGGCTTGTGAACCCCCGGGGAGGGTAAGGGAGAGATGCCTCGAGGAGGGAATGACTGGTGCTGGCTGAGTTTGGAGCAGAATCACCTGCTCCAAGCCAGGCTCACCTTAACCTGGTGGCTGGAGAGGGAAACAGGCATGGGAAGGCAGTGGGACCGAGGTGGGGAGACAGGCAGGAGACACAGGTCTGGCCCTCCTGGCTTGACTGACCCAGCAGTTCCCTCCCTTTGCTCCTTGGGAAGAGAGCACCCACCACACTGCTGTCATGCCACTGAATCAGATCAATAAATAACAGGGCTAAGCTGGCCCATCTCCAAATTCAGAGGCTCAGAAATCCTTGGAAAAAAGCAAGAGAAGGGGAAGATGGGGCTCGGGGCCGGAGCCAGGCCTCCCTCTTGGCTCAGATACACTGCAGGGCACTGCCACAGGCTGGTGAAAACCAACACCAACAGGTCCTGCCTGAAGGAGGAAGGGCAGGACAGAGCCAGTGACTCCAACACTGCTCCCACCTCTGCTCCTCCTCTGGGGCAGAGCTCAGCTCCAGAGCAAACTGCCACCAGGAGCTATGGTCCAGGTAGGGAGAAAGGCAGGCAAAAGCTGTTTAGTGTCCATCTCCTTCCCGAGGTCTCGCAGAGAGGAAGGTGGATGGGCAGGCAGAGGAGCAGGACACGTGGACACCCAGGACTGGTGGCAGAGGCAGGCTCAGCCCTGAGGGAATGAGCCCTGTGCAAAGACCTGCCCATGGATGGAGGACCACGATGGAGAAGGGGACACGGTGACCTGCCCAGGTGATGGGGAACACCCTGCTGCTTGCACCAGCATGGGGACAAGAGGAGCAGCTCTGCCAGCACCCCCCTGACAAAGCAAAACAGTGGCAGGAGATCCCCAGCAGGAGCCGACACACACTGCAAGAGGCTTTGAACCAAACCCCAGGTCTCTGGAGTGTGGCTCAGCACAAAGATCTGCTTAGCAGCAGCACTAAAGAGGCCTCACGGAAAGGAGATACCCAACACATGGCTGTGACAGGGACTGAAAGGAAGCCACTGGCTTGGTGACAACCACCTACAGCAGTGCCACACGGAGCCCAGGGGCAACAAGGGCTCAACAAAAGCAAAGTTCTGTGAGTGACGTTTCAAAAGGGCTCAAGGAGGACACAGGAGAAGGAAAGACCAGAGAAGCCACGGCTCCGTGCACCCACATCCCTGCTTTCCAGAGGGAGGCTTTAATGACTCCCCATATTCTAGCAGAGGGGGCTCAGGGCAGGACCAGACAGCTGGAGGAGAGTTAAGCCCAGTCTCAGCTCACAAATTCCCACAGCTCTGGGCAAGTCTGCACTGCATGCAGTGAGCCCAAGGCCCAGGACAAAACTGGAGGTCAGGAAAGGCTGATGAGTGGTGACACAAGTGTCCCCATTCCCTTCACTCAAGTTTCTGCTCCTGCCTGCAGGGAAACAGTGTCTTCATTGGACTGTGAGTAGGATTTAGTGACAAAGCCACTTAGAGACAAACGAGATCAATACTTTCCCCTCTACAGCCCTGGTGTGGTGCCAGGTAGGTCCCAAAGCTGGGACAACCTCTTAAGCGAGGCCTGGAATCCGGGATGGAAGTGGTGTCACACAGGCAGAGAGCGCTGGGAGAGGCTGCAGGGCCAGCACTGACACAGCCTGGGGATGCTGAACTCACTTGAGCTTTGTCACTGCCATCCTAAATGCAAACACTCCTGACAGCTGGGAGTGACTCAGCAGAGGGGCTGCAGGACCTGAGCTGGGAGGGACTGAAATCTCAGTATCGCTGTGCTTGTTATGCCCTCTCTGATCACCTGGAAAAACGGGGATATGGTTTCCTCCAGGAGGTGCTGAGGTGTCATTCCTGCCCCAATTCCTCAGCTGCCAGAACATCTCTCTATATCCCCATCCTCCTCAGAGGTCCCGGGAGCCTGTGCCCATCCAGAAGGCACCAACAACAAGCTCAGCTGCTCCTGCAGCTTCAACACCTCCCTCAAGCTCTTCCTCAGCAGCACCTGCAGCAGAAGCCATCAGTCAGGAGGAAGAATCACTCCAGCTATGGATTGGTCAGTGGCAGGGGCCCAAAGCTTCCATGCTTGCTGCCAAGTAGCTGAGGCAGTGGTGTCCATGCAGGAGGCAGGGAGAGCATCACAGGAGATGAGCCAGCTTGCCATGTGGGGGGAAAGGGGAAAACACAGCAGTTAAACCTATCCCACCTGCCAAGGGTGCACTGCAGTCTGCCCAGCACCTGGAAGAAGCAGCGGGTTTGGATCCAGACTGGGTGGATGAAAATGTGGGAAAAGCAACTGGTCCCAGCTGGCAGAAGAGGTCAGGGGAGTTCAGACAGGGACTGGAAAACTCTGGGGATAAGCCTCAGCCTAGCTGGTGTTTTCTGAAGCTGGTCAAAGGGGTGCACACACACACACACACTGGATTCAAGGCATTGCTCAGAAAGAAGAGGCACACAGTGTCAGTGGGATGCCTTCAGGCAAGCTCAGGAGATGCAGGTTAATAATGGGGTCATCCAGGCCCCAAAGCAGCCAGGGCAGCCAGGAGAAACAGCTTCCTGTGAATGTTTTCCCCTCAGTTCCCTTCCTGCAGGACCTGGAGAGGCACACATCCTTCCTGCACCTTCCATGGTGATGATGGAAAGGCTTCAAGTCAAAGGCACTGCAGTGTGGCCAAACTGCTCTCACCACTGCCTGAGCCAGCTGTATTTAATGCCTCTGCACACAAGGCCTGGAGTTTGTTGGGTAACTGCTGACTGTTCCATTGTTTGTGTCAACTTCAAACAAAGGAAGCTGCCAAACTGTTCCCTGGAAGTGACTGATAAGCTACAAACCATTCCCTGCCCAAACCACCCTCCTTTTCCCCATTCCCATTTTCCCCTTTTCCAGCCCTTGCAGGGGATGCCAGACAAGCCCAGTGAAGGATGTTTCAGGCCTTGGGCTGGTAACACATACAGTGGAGACATTATCAACCAGACACATTAATCAGCTGCTGAGCTCCAAGGAGAGATTTTAACTGATCTGCAGAAAAGATGATTTGTTGTCTGCAAAGGCAATACCTGCCCAAATCACGAGATGATGGATCAGAAGCCTACAATGAACTTGGCAGGGGGGACCAGCCTGTGAGACTGCTTCATGAGAAGCCCCTGGATTGAACAGTAGAAGACCAGGGTGTCATCCTGGCCTTGTGTTTCACAGCTGAGCAACATCACCAGCACCAGCTGGTGATCTCCCATCTCTGGCCGTCAGCTCTGTCACGCAGGCACCCCACGGTCCCCAGAGAGCTGCAGTGGTCCCTGCTGTGGGGGACAGCCCTTCAGAAGCTCTGATGCAAACATCCCAGGGGACATGGTGGGCAGCCGAGCAGAGGAGCCAGCTGGCAGCACAGTGGGTTCCTTCGAGGATCTCGTGGTCAACAAAACACCTGCTCTAAAAGGAGAGCAGGGGCAGCAAACCCAAGAGATTTGAGGATGGAGCCAGTGCTGGTGCCAACTTCCCAGAGCAAGCTTTCCAGAAAACATAAGGGAAAATTTTCCAGACCAGATGTACCCTGACCTGTGAGCATGGGAATACCCACAGGTGACACCCAGGTGTGTGAGCCCTCAGGGGCTCTGTGGGCAGGGGCTGCCTGAGCCATACAGGCTGTTCCCTTTCCCAAGGAAGATAACAGCTTGGAAAACACAGGGAGAATTCCTTTGAGCAAGAGACTTCCCACAGAAAGGTGAGCTGTCCCTTGGTGCGTGCTGCACAAGGATTACCAAACTGTGCAAGGCCTCTCCTGCTGCAAGGACTTGGGTGCAGCACAGACTGAGCTGATCCAAGCTCCAGGGATCCTGAGAATTAATGATCCAGCATGGAGAGCCCTCAGCCCTGCCCTGCCCAGCTCCTCAGGGGCCTGTCTGCAAAGGCAGCTGTAGAGAGGAGGCTCCAAACCAATTAAATCCTGCTGCAGAGGGTTTAGGAGGGACTGACCGCTGCCAGCTCTTTCCCACAGACATTAAAGGCAATTGTTGATTTGTCTTTTAACTCTGACTGCTACACAGACCAGGGAGCAGGTAGCCACCGTGACAGCTCGTGACCTAAAGGCTGGCTTTGAATCCCAGGCTCTGGAGACACAAGGGTTGTTGTTGCTTGGCCAAATTCAGCTCAACTGGTCCTGCAGAGGAATTTTTCCCTCCAACCCAAGTTTCAGAGAGAGCTGGAAACAAAAAGGCTACAGCTGATTGAGGAAGCTTCAATGAGGAGTGAAAACAGCCCTGGAAGATGCTGAGAAGCTTCAGCTGGGGGTGAAAACAGCCCTGGAAGATGCTGAGAAGCTTCAGCTGGGGGTGAAAACAGCCCTGGAAGATGCTGAGAAGCACGAACCCAGCACAGAGCTTAACAGGGCCAATG
>VZTD01003341.1:536464-546687 GCA_013397725.1 Rhagologus leucostigma | reverse complement strand
GTGAAAACAGCCCTGGAAGATGCTGAGAAGCTTCAGCTGGGGGTGAAAACAGCCCTGGAAGATGCTGAGAAGCACGAACCCAGCACAGAGCTTAACAGGGCCAATGCAGCATGAACTCTGCTGCCACGTGCAGGCAGAGCTAAGCCCTGACGCCCACCAGGGTACAGGACTGCAGAAGTCACACCAGGTACCCACAGGCAGCTCTGATGCTTCAGACCAGCTCCCTTCTTGCCTGCTCGCTGTGCACAGCTCTATTTCTAACCCAATCAATCACTCCTGAGCAAGTGGCCTCTGCCAGGACTAAATGCCATGGATGCTGCTCAGGCCATAGGAGAAGCCTCTCCAAGGGAACCTGCTCAGATCTGATCTGCTCTTCCCACAGAAGGGAATTCACTCCAGCTGCCATGAGAGCCACATTTGGTGCCTTCTCCTTCAGGCTGTGAGGAGCACCAGCACTTCCCAGGGATCACACTGACCACACTGGCTGTCTCAGTGGCAAGGCAGCTCAGCTCTTCACAAGGCCCTCAGCAGAGGCAGATCAGCACTAGTTTACAAAACCTTAGCTTGATAGTGGAAGGCTTTCACTCACTTCAACTTTTGGATCAGACCTTAAAAATATTTATTCAACAGGATTTCTGTCACTAATACAGTCCTATAAATTCATTTTTCCTTCTATTTACAGTGAAAACTAAGAGCCTTTAAACAGGGATTATGACATCCCAGCATTAATGTCAACTCCAAAACACAGGTAGAGCCAGAGAAAGAATAAAAGCATGATGGGTGGAAAGGACTTGATCTCCAGGTAAAAGCAAGTGGTTGACAAGAAATCCAGAAGCAGCAGGGAGAAGTCAGTTTGCTTTCTGAAACTGTCAGTTTGAGAAACACACCTGTAGTAGCAGCAAGGGAGGGAATCTGTATTTAAACAGTTTATTTCACATTCTCAGCAGGGTCTCTTTATACTTCACTCATTCCTCCCAGAGCAGGAACTGTCTCCCAAGTCCAAGATTTGAGAGCAAGACTCTCCTCCAACTCTGTATATCAGGGCTTTGCCTGAACTCCTTCAGTGCCTAAAAGATCCCATTCCCCTCCAAGCAGAGAGGTTGTTAAGTGCATTGAAATGCAAGCCCACCCTTGGCACTTAACCTGCTGTGGGGCTCAGCAAGATTATGAACCTGAAGTCAATTCATCCAGGGAGCACAGATACAGCAACAGGTCAAAGCACAACTCCAGCCTGGCCCAGGCACTCTGAAGGAGGAGCACATCATCCCCTTCTCCAGCAAAGCCAGTTTTCCTCATGCCAGCATTTCACACCACTTCAAACCCCATGGTGAGGAGTGCTTGGAGCAGCAAGTGTCACTTACCAACGTGCTCAGAGAGGAACACGACAAAGAACGGGGTGACCAGGTCATTGATGCCCTGCACATAGCCGCTGGCTGGGTGGCGAATGGCCCAGATAAACAGGATTCTCTCAAAAATCTAGGGAAGAACGAGGGAAAGCAGGAACCTGCATTAGCCATGCACAGAGGGAAGGCAGAAAAGCATAACTGCTAAGCTCAGGGAGTGCAGACCATGCACTGACAGGCTTCTCTGTAGCAGTAAGGTCATGTTAGAAGCATAAAAGTCCTAGGAGAGACTCCTGTGTGATCCACAGATCCCACACACAGGCCAGCCCACTCTTCAGACAAGACAGTCCAGGCTCCTCATCAAAACCTCTGCCTGAAGAAACGCAGACTCAGCTTTTCAAGACCCGGATAGCTTAATATCCACAGGACAGGGCTGCCTCTTGGCAGGGCAGCCTCCTTGGCTGAACGTCAGGTGGAAAGACGAGGTATGAGCACAGTACTTCCAGAAAAACACAGATCAGGACAGTTCCCAGCAGAGCAGCCTCCCTCACAACAACCCACATTTCCAGCCTGCCCCAACCCCCTGGACACCGTGCTCTGACACACCACATACACACACTGGGCTTGTTTCCAGAGAGGACAGGTGCCCACACCTCCTGGCCACCTCTCGAACCCATCCCTGCCCGGTAGCTCTCATAAAAGAGGTTTTGAAGCAAAACAGAACTATCCTGTGTTCTGGTTCGAATACCTTCAATTTGTCTCAAAACAAAAGCTTCAGGTTTTTTACCAGCTCTTGGCTCCATCTTGCCAAAGAAGAGATCATCTCATAACCCCCAAGCTCCGAGTTTGATGTCTTCCAGAAACATGGGACAAGACCAGACAGTTCCAGGAGGTATTTGCATCAGGAGCTGTCAGGCAGGGAAGTTTCCCCACAAAGTTAACTCACTAGGAGCAGTGCTGGCCTCACTCCACACACACATCCCATGGCAAATGTAGGGCAGGAGCTTCACCCCCCCCTTACCTCCTGGACGAGTGGCTGCTGGAAGAGGGGAATGAGTGGGTTGGTCCTTGGAATGTCAATGTGGATCTGGAAAAGAAGGTGGGTTACACACACCAGCTGTGCTTTCCAGGGGCACAATAACTCATCACAGGCTAACACAGGGGAATCCACCATCAGTGCTCCCACAGGCAAGAGCTGCCAAGCACAGCGAGGGCTAGAGCTGACAGCTGTACTGACAAAATCATCCACAGTTATCTGCAGCCTGCTCTGCTCACGTGCAGGCAGGTAGTTCAGAGCTGAAACTTAGTATTAGATCAATTTAGGAAAAGCTTAAACTAACAAGGACAGAACCATGGTGCCTTTTCCCCAAAGAGAAGACTCCTCCTAGATACAGTTAGAGCAAGTCCTGGCATGACCCTACCCACGGGGACAAGCAGAGGCAAGAGAGAGGAAAGGGCTATACCCAAAGCAGGAAGGCAGAGGAGGATTCCTACCTGTCTGTAGGTGTCCTGGTGGTGCTCCTCGTTCCGGGAGTCGTAGTACTGCTGGATGAAGCCGAAGTACTCCTCCCTCTTCCGCTGCAGGGTCAGCTTCCGGCGCTCCGAGTTGGCGGGGAGATAGCCCTGAATTGGGAAAACTCAGCTCAGGGCAGACCCTCTTTCCTCACCAGTCCTTGAAATCCTGCCAGCTGTGCACCCAGAAACATCAGGCACACAACTCAGGAGCTCGAGAAAGAGCTTTCATGGAATTTGGCCTTCCCAGCCCCTAATGCTGGAGAAACCCAACTTCATCAGATTCAGTTTCCCAAAAGAGAATGAACCACCCAGCCCCCACACCAGTCTGGGCTTTGAGCTCAGAGAGGACACAGCAATGACACTCCCTGACCAAAAAACCCTACAGCTCACCTGGAAGCTGGGCACTGGGAACACACAAGCAAAGCTGGCTATGGGACACACGGAACACGTGTCCCTGACGTGGCACAGTCCCCCCAGACTCCGCTGTCACAGCTCCCAGTACTTACTGAGAGCAGTCTCCATGTCACAGGCCGGACCTCTCTGGGCACACCAGGCCAGCTGCATTTTCTCAGCTCATCTGCAAACGGACAGTGGTGGCAATGGATTAGATCCTAGGCACGTCCAGGCACCACTACACCTAGAAGGAGAGGAAAGCCCAGTCTGCTCCTGCAGGCTCTGGAGACAATGAGCCTCCAGGAAGGCTCCCACACTAGCAATGACTGGGGATGTGGGTCTGCTGCAAGGAGAGTAGAGATGATTTCAGCCCAGCTTGGGCACAGAACTGGGAGCTGCAGGGTCACCAATGTGCCAGGACCTCAGTTCTCATGCAGAGCCCAACAGCCCCCAGTGATCCCAACCAGCATGTCCAAGATGGAGAATGATTAGGGACAGACAGGGAGCGGTTGGAGGACATCACCATCTGCCAACAGAGCGATTCCTGCAAACATCCCACCTGGTACAACTGCAGGCAGTGATTTTTTCCACCCTGAAGCAGCCCTGATGTGGGCAGCAGGCCCCCTCTGCCTTCCCCCACCCACCCAGAGGCACCCTCGTTCTGCCCCACTCACCCAGGTCGGTGTTGTGGCTGGAAAGGAGCTGCCGGAACTTCTCCAGGCGCGTTTTCTCCCTCACGGTCATGGGGGGAGCCCCGGAGGCGTTTTGGTCAGAGATTCGAGCCACAAGTGGAATGACAGGCCGGAGGGGAAGGGACTGCTGCTTCTGCAGGGGGCTCCGCACACAGGCCTCCTCTGCAAGGACCAGATGCTGCAATGAGCTGGGGAAGGAGGTTCCACCTCTCCAACCCCACCTCGCTCTTCCAGCCACTGTCAGACACTGCAGATTTCACCCTTCTGTTCCTCAGCACCACTGAACAGCATCACTGGCCCACTCCAATGGATCAGCAGTTCACAGGCATCTGCTGTGGCTCTTCCATCACTTCCCCCCATTTCTGCCTCTCTTTCTTCCTCCTGCATCCAGACACCTGGCTGCAAGTGGATCAGACTTCCCTCTGCACGTGGGAAGCCATGGGTAAGACACAGGAGACAAGGCAGAACTGACCTTCAGATCCCTCTGCTCTCCAGTGATCCAAACACCAACCAAGCTAATTGCTTGTGCAGAGAGAGGAGCTGGTGGGCTGCCAGTGCCACCTCCTGGGGTACTCCCACTGCACAGGCAGACAAGGCAGAGTGAGCAGGAGCTGCTGCTGCCCAATTCCCTGCCCAAGCTGTGTCAACAGGACCTCACCCAGACCTTTGCTAAGAGCAGCACACCAAGCCACAGAGGAAGCAGACAGTGAGCAAGTCCCAGCAAGAACTTAACAGATCTCAAAACTGCCTTAGCACCCAGAACATGGAATACTCTGGGACAGACAGACATGCCTGTATGCAGGATATTGAACAGCTGAGGACACAAACATTAAAGCCAGGCCTCTGAAAATAGCTCCTTGGAGTACAGGATACTAAAAGGAAGAAAAAGCCTCTGTTGTGCTTATGGGCTGTGTCACAGCCTCTTGCCCACACTATGAGTGGCAACAAGCAGTTGAGTTCAGTGGCCAAGCAGGAGAGCACTGGAGCAGGAGGCTGCTGCTGAAGATGGCTCTTACCAGAGGTCCTGGAGAGCTGGGCCTCGCTGCTGGACTTGATGACCTTGCAGTTGGTGGGCAGGTCACCGAGGGCAGGCTGGCACCGCTCGGGCTTCACCCGCAGCTTGCTGTGGTTCTCCAAAACCTGCGCTGCCGTGGCCTTGGCCACTTTAGAGTTCAGAGTTTGCAAAGAGGACGAGGAGGAGGAGGAGGAGAAGTCCTCATCTTCATCATCCCCGATGTCCCAGGCATCGCTGGTACTGCGGGCAAACTCGTGGAAGCTGGAGGCCTTCTTGCTTTTCATGGGCAGCCCACTGCCCTTGGAGCGGTCTTTGATGAAGCTGCGAGCCAGAGAGGAACAGGATCAGAGCCGTGCTGTTGGATGAGTTCATTTTCTTTCCCTTCCCCACGCCCTCACTCCAATCAGCCAATCCCTTTTTCCAGTTTCCCTGTTCCTCCTCCCAGACCTAAGGAATATGTTAAGTCTCTCTGGGCTGCTCACTGCCAGGAGTGGCTGTCACAAGCTGCTGTCACAGCAGTCACAGAGGCCACAGTGGCAGCACACAGCTGGAGAGGTGCCAGCCTTCCTGGCTCAGAAGGGCGAAGGGGAGACAGGTACAATTCCTCCAGCTCTGCCTTCCCCCACCCTACACAAAACAGGTAGATTAACACCCAAAAAAAGGTCTTGCAACCTGGAGAGAGGCATGTCAGAGGTCAGACAGAGCAGGTCTCCTTCCACAGACACTCTCAAAACAGCTGCAGTTGTTCCCGGCAGCCAGACCAGCCTGGGTCTTTCCTCAGGCACAGAAGGAATTTACTCTTAAGCCACAGGAGCCAAAGTCCACCACCTGAAGCAGGGAACTTTCACCGCTACACAGCACGGGGCCGGGACAAGGAGGCAGTTCAGATCCGGAATTCTGCCTTTTCCTGCCAGGAAGGCTGCTGCAGTTCTCCAGCCTTGTATCTGCTGGGCAGCTTTATCTCCCTTTCCCTTAATTGCTCCAGCTCCAAAGAGGAGCTGAAGGATCAGACACCACTGCTGAAAAAAAAAAAAAGCCTGTTTCCTTTGATGTGGGTGTCACTGTACGGATTTCTGGCTGTAAAGGGCACCAGCAGGTAAGCTCTCCCTGCAAGTTTTCGTAGAGCTCAAGGCAGCACCACACCCCACTGCTGTCCTTCTTTGTTGCAATATCACAGTGCCAGGGATGCTGGAGACCTCCACCTACTGCAGAACTGAGCCCCAAACCTGCCAGGCCTTGTGGCCTGCAGCTCCAGGAGACAAACACTTACGTTTTGGTGAGCCGGGAATCCAGAGGAGGATGCTGTGCTCCATAGACAGGTTGAATGCTGCAGGAAGGGGAAAAGAAAAATACCCGAGATGCTGTTTAAAAAGAGGTCCTACAAATAATCTCAGCCTAAATTGGGGTCACACTTTTTGCCTGCTATCGAGAGCTGAATGAAAGACCAAAAGCAGCTTTAAAAACCTTCTAACTTAAAAGCCTTAGATCCAAAATGCCACATTCAGATGAAGATTTGTTCTTTGCAGCAGCAAAGAGAAACCTTGTTTAAACTCTTAGGCCCTGTCCAGCCTGAGCTGGGATTTGAGATCTGCTGTTTTCTGCACCACCAGCTCACTCCAAGTGACCACGTGTCTCAGTCTACCTGCTGCATACACTGACATTCATCCTCTTTTCCAGCAAGGGGACTTCCAGTTTTGGGAACTCGCCCTTCCAGGCCCTGTGGGACAGGGAAGGACTCTAGGTAGTGACACTGGGGCTCCTCCATAAATGTACTTTAGGGTCTGAACACCCTGCTGGCTCCAGGATCACGGCCAGTGCCACGGAGAAGGAATGTCTGGTACAGTACGTGGTTTGACTCGGGTCCAAATCCCGATTTAATCAACTACTTCCTATGTGGCCTGAAATGAGTCACCACATCTCAGTTCTTTTGGTTTCTTGGGACAAGGAGCCTGAGGGCTCCAGGCCCTACATGGGGAGCATCACCTCAGAGAGGAGCTACTAAAAACATGCTCATCACTGGTTTTGCAGACTCTGGAGGTGAGACAGGGATCCTGAGTTATCATTTTAGCATTTGAGGAACTATTCACAGCCACCCCACCCTGGAAAACAACCTCTGGAAATCAAGTCCTGCAATGCCATGGCAGAGACAAAGGCCCATTCAGAGCTGGCACACAAGGAACAAGCTTCTCTTGGGTCAAGAGAGCTGGCCTGGTTTCTAGGAGCTGCAGATGGTGCCTGGCAGTAAAACCAGCAGAGTCCAGCCATGGAGGAGAGGGATGGCAGCCTGGTGCAGCTGGAAAGCACGCTGGGAACAAGCTGAGGATGCAGAAGCAACAGGTCCAGCTGGCAGGGAAGAGATGCAGAGAGCCAGGGCAGAGGCTGGAAACAACCACAGCACAGAGAGACCCTGGTGGAGCAGCCCAACAAGGGGTGGGCTCACCACTGCAGTGGCTGTCCCTCGTGGCTGGAAGTGCTCACTGTGTTTATCCATCGAGGATTAAGCCTAGGACAGCGTGTGATGACTAATGAGTACCTGGAAGTCAGGACAGCAATTAAGCAGAGGTGCCTCCATGGGTGGACATACCAAAGAGATGATGAGGAGTAAGAAAAACAAGCCCTCCAGATCAGCATTGCTTCCTAATGACTTGTGGCAGCTCCCTGCAGGACAGGAGCCAGCAGAGCCTCTCCCATACCCAGTACCAAACTCCCACTGTCCCACGACATCCAGCACGAGGCTGCTCCTCTCTGTCAGGGACCCACGGGCTGCCAGTGGGGAACTGCTTTGATCCACCTGTGAAGGCCTGGACTTCACAAGAGCCTTCCAAATGAAGGATGTGTGTTAGGGAGAGGAGGGGACGTGGCAGCCAGTGCTGGGGGAGGAAAGCCTTCCCTGGGGCTCTGAATCAACGTTTGATACAATGGCAGAGGGTCCCACCTGCACACAGCTCTTTAATTTAAAGTCCTACAACCCAGACGTGCCCAAACAAAGAATCTCAAGCTGATCTAAGCTGTGCTCCCAGCCTGACTGGATGAGTCCCCTGTTCTGTCCCAGTTTAAACTCTCTGGGACAGGCATTTCCTGTTACCTGGATGTTCAGTGTAGGGCACAAGGGGTGACCAATGGTGTGAGGTACAGTGGCTGTGCTCCCTGTGTGACACCTCACAGGATCATCCCAGGGTGTGGGTTATTGACACTGCAGCAGAGCGTAGCCATGAAACGTCACTGCCCCTCTGGACACAGAACATATTTACTTCCAGCAGGCTGTTTCTCCCCTTTTAAAACAGCATTTAAATAACCCCACCAGACCCTGGCTGCCCATCTCGCTGAAGAGCAGGGAATAAACAACACATCACAGAGGACAACACGCCAGAGCACTCTGCCAACACATCCCTAGAAAATTACCGGGCAGAAAATTCCCAGTGCAAAAAACACAAGACAGCACTGGAAAAACAAACCAGCATTTACCAGTTCTAAACCTACACCTAAAACCCAGCCTAAATCTACGGGGACCAAAAGCTAATAAACTTTATTAGCAAATAAAAGCTAATACAACTGACCAAGCACACAAAGTGTCATGGAAAAGGAAGCTAACACAGTATCCAAGTCCCTACAAAGCCTCCTTCTGCCAGATTGTCAGGGGAAAGAAGGGAGAGAGCCAAGAATCTGTACAGGAGGGTCTCTCAAAGCTCAGAGAAAAAAGAAGAAAGGGAGTTTCATGTCTAGCGACCATGGATGCAGCACATCCCACCTCCACCTTCTGAGTCAGGTTGCTGAAGACCTGTTGGTGACTGTCCCTGGAAACCACCAGCACACAGGAGGTAACAAGGCTCCTGGATCCAGGATATCTGCCAAGCAGGCAGCTAGGAGCAGGAGAGAACACTGCCAAAAACTTCACGATGCAGAGTATCACAGGCAGGACCGGCTGCTGGCCAGACCGGTTCACCTGGTTTGAGCTTTCCAAGGCAAAGCTCAAAAGTCACCAAATGCAGAAGACAGGTGGTGTCCAAGACCACCAGCTGAGAGCATGGCTGAGACCTTCGGGTAAGAGACAGGAGCAGTCGGGAAATAACCCAGGGAAAGCACAGGATTTTCCTCCCACAGGAGCAGCAGAGGAGGAACAGAGCTCCTTGCTCTCCCTTTGCTTACCACAGACATGGATTGTCCAGCCGACCTGAAGGAGTTGCACAGTGACAAGCAGATGAGTGAAAGCACATTAGAAAGAGATACTTAACTGGCCCAGCAGGATTTAAAGCCAACTAAGCATTTCAGACTGCGCCCATACCCCAGGAGACGAAGGGCAGGGTTCAGATAAGGCAAATGAGAGCAAAAGTGAGGAGCACCAGGCAGGAAAAGCACTTGAGAGAGCCTCCCCAGAGAGGTGGATGCCCTCTTTCCATGCCAGCCTTGCTCCCAAGGCATTGTAGGGAGCCTCTCCTTCATCAATACCAGCCTCTTCTTCCTAAATACCACGTCAATCACACATTTCACTTGTTTCTCCCATGTCTGAGTGAGCAGAGGTGCCCTGACAGGAACCAGGACATCACAGCCAGAGGAACTGAGGCAGGGGAGGTACAAACAGAGCCCTCACAGTCCTTCCTCTGGGGGACCAAGAGCGACATCCCTCGAGGAGAGGATAATGGGGGGGTTCCATGCGTTACCAGGGACACCCCTTTGGGACAGAGCTGCTGCCACCCAAGGAGACACCTCTAAGGACTTCGGGAAAGGATGAGTTTTCTTCAGTATCTGTGGAGAGAAAGATGGTACAGCCCTGGCTCTGAGACTACCCCAAAGGGGCCTCTAAGGCACCCTGATCCCTCCATCCTGCTTCCCACGGGGGGCACACAGGGGATCCCGCAGCCCCCACACAGCCTGCCTTGTCCTACAGATGAGGGAGCAGCTCTGACCCTACCCTTGACCCTTATACATTAAGCCTTCCACCAGCAAAATTCCCGTCTCATAGCCCGGAGTGGCCCTGGCATCCCCCCTATTTCCGGGAGGAACGCCGGGGCCCCCAACCAGCTCCTCAGCCCCGCAGCCGGGACAGATCCGCCTGGTATCCCCCGAGCCTTGCAGGGGTACCCTCAGCCCCAGCGCCAGGGTGGGTGACAGCCCCTTCCCCAGGCAGAGCGACGGCTCCAGCCCCCAGCCGGAGCGCGGGGGGCGCGGCCCTCGCACCCCTTCCCCGGGGCTCACCTGCCGGGCAGCTTGGCGCTCCGCTTCCAGAACTGCCTGCCGCTCTCGGCCGCCATGGCGGAGGGCGGGGCG
>VZTD01003341.1:494343-536394 GCA_013397725.1 Rhagologus leucostigma | reverse complement strand
GGGGCGCGGGGCGGCACCACCCGGCTCCTGCCGGGGCGGCCCAATGGCATTTTCTGGGGTTTTTGGGATTTCTGGTTTTCCAGGGAATTCGCGGCGCGGTTTCATCCCCGCCCGGGACCCCGCTCGCTTTTCGCGTGGCGTTTTAGGTCCGGTGAAGTGGCTGCTTCGGTTTGATACAGGAGCTGTTTCTGTTCAGAGTTTTAGAATTAAAGAAATTAAATAAATGAAAAATTGCCTCCAGGCAGCATGGCATTTTCTGCAGCAGACGCTATTATTTGTCTTCTTTTTATTTATAGTGCATAAAGCCCATAAATAGTGCTCCGGATTGGAGTAACACCTCTCATATTATTACTGTTATTCTCCACCCCACTTACTCCCATGTGGAGCACTGAAGAATAATTATTAATGAGTAATTACGCAAATATGCAAATTAGGGGGCAAATTTTTTTCCCTGCCGCCCCATAACCAACAGCAAACACCTGCAGCACAAAGAACTGCAAAAAAAGCAAAAATAAATGAAACACACACACACACAAAAACGGCATAAAAAGGGTCAAAAACAGAACCACAGTAAAAAAATAAAAAAGCCGGCAAGCGCTCCAGGACCATCGAGAATGAACCGGAAACAAAGAGTCCCAGCCTGGAACTGGCTCCTTCCCCTTTTTATGTATCCACGGTCTATCAATCTGGCTAATATCTACTTTCTATTCCTCTCTCTATTCATAGTTTCAGCGTCTGTTTTTTATTGTCTTCTTTCTATTCAGTTTGGTTTTCATCTTTCTAGTACCCACTTCCTATTTTTCCTTTTATTCACGTTTCTGGTATGTACATTTTATTATCCTCTTAATATCTTTCAATTCACCTTGCTATTGATTTTTCAAGTATCTCCTTTCTACTCACCTTGATATTTATCTTTCTAGGTTAGAGGGAACACTTGTTAGGGTTAGAGTTAGAGTGAGGACTGGTATTAGGGTGAAGGTTAGGGTTAGGGTTGGGTTTAAGGTTTAGGGGTTAGGATTTAGCATTTAGTCTAAGGTTTAAGGTTAGGGTTAGCTTTTAGGGTTAGGGATAGGTTTATGGTTAGTGATGAGGGTTAGGGGATATGATCAGGGTTAGGGGATTAATGTTAGATTTTAGAGTATATGGTTGGGGTTAGAGTTTGATTTAACTTTAGGTTTAGTGGTTAGTGTTAGGATTAGGTTTAGGTTTACAGACAGCTGTTTTCCATAGGAAGAAAAGACCAGTGCCCTAGTGTTTTGGGAGCAGCTGTGGGATGAGCCCTGGAAGGCCAAGTCCAGCCAGAGCCGTCGTTCCTGGCAGCTTCTTTCTGGGAGCAATCCTTGGACGTTGGCAATTTTTAGAGTTGGAAACCAACATTCGTCCTAAAATTTTAGAGGTTGGAAACCAACATTCATCCTAAAATTTTAGAGGCTGGAAACCAACATTCATCCTAAAATTTTAGGAGTTGGAAACCAACATTCGTCCTAAAGTTGCTCCCAGACGGAAGCTGCTGGGGCTGCCGGGTGTGGCTGGCCCTGGCCTTTCTGTGGTGGCCTCTGTGCTGCTCCCCAAACTCTGCGGCGCTGGGCTTTCCCTCCTGAGGAGGAGAACCACCCTTCGCGGCCGGGGTCCCGAGGCTGACGGTGAGATTCCACCCCTGTAATGGCAAACATCCCAGGATTTCTCCCAGACCAAGGCCACCAGGACTCTCGGGTCTCGCTGGCCTTGGACTCCCTGGGGCCGCACCTGAAACACGAGGGCTAACCCTCTTCCCTCCCATGGAGGAGAGCTGCCATTCCCCACAAGGGGCTGGAGCTGAAATTTCGGTTCTCCCTCGGAAACTGAACGCAGGCAAGGATGGCTCCCAGACAAAAGCTGTCACCACAGACGGGTCTGCCTGGCCTTGGCCTCCCTGGGCCGCCTCTCATCTGCTTCTGAAACACTGGGGACACGTGTTCCTTCGCTACTGAGTGCAAATTTGGGTTTTTTCTTCTTCCTGGATTGGGACCATGGAGTCCAAACCTAGGATTAAGACCCCAGATAAACTAGAGCCGTGGATTACAAACCCGAAAATAACAGCTGATGTGTCCGTGACCTGAAAGTTAGAACCAGAGTCTCCAAACCTACAACCGACGGCCGATTCCTCCAACCCCACAGAGAGTAACCCATAACCCCAGGGTCTGAACATGGGGCTGACCCCTGGTAGCTCAGTTCCTGAGGCAATCCCTGGGCCGGGGGCTCAGTACCAGAAATAGGAACTTTACATTTCGGTGGTGGCGGCCTGAAAGAGAGTGCCAGGGTTTTTTCCACAGGAAGGATAGCAGCTGTCCCCTGTCACGGGCTGCCAGGGGAGCTCAAGGCCAGCAAGACCTTTCTGTACTGACCCTTTCTGTGCCCGAAATGGAAAACTGCATTAATTGTGGCAAAACCACCTGCTCCAGAGCACTCCGGGGCCACACGGGCTCACTCATCCCTTTGCAGGCGTGACCCATTTCCTTCCCGTGTTTCCCTTCAGGCACAACACCCTGGAGGTGACCAGGCCGTGCTGTTGGGTTGGTGTCTCCATCCACCCCCAGTGAATCATTCCTCATTATTTGCAGGTTTTTCCTGTACCAGCAGTGCCACCCTTTGGAGCAGGAGAGGAGGGGCAGCTCCGATCTCTGCTCTCTGTGACAGGGACAGCACCCGAGGGAGCGGCTGGAGCTGTGCCAGGGGAGTTTAGGTTGGGTATCAGGGAAAGGTTCCTTCCCCAGAGGGTGCTGGGCACTGCCCAGGCTCCCCAGGGAATGGGCACGGCCCCGAGGCTGCCAGAGCTCCAGGAGCGTTTGGACAGCGCTGCCAGGGATGCCCAGGGTGGGGTTGTTGGGGTGTCTGTGCAGGGTTGAGGTTGGACTTGGACGATCCTTGTGGGTCCCTTCCAGCTCAGGACATTCTGTGATTCTCTGACTGTGGCAGTTCTGGGTCTGTTTGATGCTGCTCTGACGTGCACAGGGTGGGATTCTCAAGGCTGCCCTGTGAAGAGCCAGGAGCTGGACTTTGATCCCTGTGGATCTCTTCCCACTCAGGATACTCCGTGATTCCACGAATACTGATGGTGTTTCTGTGCCTGTTCTTGGCTCCTGGTGATTCCTCACAGGACTGGGAGGGTTATCAAGGCTGGCCAGAGTGGGAAGCTGAAGGTGGGTGACTGAATCTCGGCCAGTCCACGGTGGAGCTCTCCCATGACAGCATCCTGCAGCTCCTCAGGGACGTGGGCACTGCTGTGACCCTCACGGTGGAGGCTGAGGAAGGCAAGGAAGGTGCCACCACACTGCCAGAGTCTCACGTTTGTCACTGCTGACGTTTATTCTCTTCAGTGGAGTATGTGAAGATGTTCAAAATTAGTGAATCCCAGAATAACCTGAGCGGGGTGGCACCCACAGGGATCATCAGCTCCTGGAAGGTGAACGAGTTGGGAGCTCGTTGCTCTGGAAGAGCTGAAGGCAGGTGGGGCAGAGAGAGGCAGCTGCCAAGGTGGTTGTGCAAGAATTAACACGGTGTGAACTGAGAGAAATTCCCACTTGTGAGGGAGAAAAAGGGCTGCTGACATAGAAACAGCTCCTGTGCAGACCTTGTATCCTCCAGCCAGGGAGAAATGACTCCTCCTGAGGGGGCTGCAGCACCATGGGATGATGCTCAGTGAGAAAATCTTCTCCCCCCTGCTCAGGGTCCAGCTCTGGTGCTGCAGGAGCTGCCAGGGCTTTGTTCCCCTTGGGGTTGGTGCTCCCGGGGTGCTCCTGCTCTCCAAACCTCTCCATTTAAACCCGGAGTTTTTCCTTTCTTCCCTGCTAAACACACAAATTCCCCAAAGCTGCTTCCCTGGGATACAACAGAAACACCTCGTGGTTCTCTGCTCCAAAACTTCCCCTTGGAAAAGGGTCACGATTTCTTTTGTGGGAAAAACCCTCGACAGTGTTTTCCTGCAAATCCTTCACCCGCAAACCCTGCTGTGCCACCCGAGCTGCAAAGTGAGAACTGGGGACTGCCCAGTCCCATCTTCAGCCTGGGCTTTAATGACAGCTCCCACACAACCCTGTCGTGTTTCTAAACAAAAGTGTAAATATGTAAAATCCAATAATTTGGAGAGAAAAGCTGTTTTCCAACCCTGCATTTTTCTGCATTGCTGCTTATGGGTTTAATTAAACTCCCGATGATTATTTTGTCAGAAAGTTGGCTTTTTTCACCTCTTAAATAATAAATACCTAAAGCCAGACTGTGACTAAAGCCAGCAGATGATTCTCTAATTTCACATTCATTTCAAATATTTAACATGCCTTCTCAGCCTGCTACACAGAATTTCAAAGACTTAACACTCCTTTTTGTTAATGCTTGAAGCAAAGAGAACTCTATAAATTGTTATTTTTCTATTAAGATTTTTATTTTTATCAAATCTGATTCATTCCAGTTTGAAGGGACACACTTCAAAGCAGTTGCCCAGGGTGATTATAAAGCTGCTGAAGTCTGAGCTGGTTAAATTAGATCTGTTTCTCTGCGGCTTTTAATCTTCGAATCCCAGACTGGTTTGGGCTGGAAGGACCTTAAAGGCCATTTCATTCCACCCCTGCCATGGGCAGGGACACCTTCCACTCGTTTCCAAAGTAAGTTTTCTGAATATCGTGTTTCTACCCATTATTTATGCACGGCCTTACCTGGACTCGGTGTGAAAACCTTTCCCACTGCCTCAGTTACAGATTTGGAGCCGAAATGTAGAGATAAAACCTGAACCTGGGGAGACTCAACAAAGAGAGGGAATAAAAACCCCTCAGCAGCAGGTGGTAAAACCAGAGCGAAGATCAGTCAGAAAAAAATCTGTGGCTCAGGGGAGCTGGAGTTGGAGTGTTTCAGGTGTAAAGAATTTTGTGACAGTGAAGGAGAAAGGAGCAGAACCTGCTCCACTGGAGTGGGAATAAATCTCCATCGTGAAATTCCCCTGGATGCAGCTGCGGGAGCAGAGTTTGGCTGTCAGCAGAGCCCTGTGTGCAGAGGGGGAATCCAGAGTGCTGTGGGTGAGGCAGGGAGAGCTGAACCTCCCAGGGCTGCTCCACACCCGGGAAAACCCGGGATGCAGCTTCCAAAAATCCAAACTGCCCTTTCTGCTGGGAGCTGCCCTGGCAGAGCTCGTGCTTTGCCCTCTGAGCCTGGCAACAAATCCTGTGCCCTCTCCCCTTCCCTCCCTCCAGCCCCGGGATCTCTGCTTTTCCTGGGAATAAATGAATCCCCTCCATGTGCCAGAAGGGATTTTTTAACATTTTTCAGCAAAGCAGGAGCCTGTCAGCTCTCGTCCTGTGTCAGCTGGGAGCCCACGGGAGCAGGGCTGCAGGATTCCTGCCCACGGATGGCATTTCCTTGCCTGTGCTTCTGAGTTAAAAATCTGAAGGTGAACCAGCAGGAAAAGTTGACATTTTTGTCTCCAGAGAAAAAACCTCTTTAAGGATGCCACAGGAAGGGCACCAAGCAGTGCTGTGGAGGGCTTGAGAGGTCCCACATACCTGAGAAATTCAGTTTAACAGACTTTAAATTTCCCTTCCCTTAAGACACTTGAGCACTTTTTATATTTTAATAGAATTTGTTTGTTCTTAATTAAGAACTGCAGTAATGTGCTGCACCCAACGGGGCTGGAACAGCTCTAGAGTTGGTGTTCGGGATTATTTTTTTTAACCTTTTCAGGAAAAAGGAGTTTATCAGTTTATAATTCAGCACAAAAGTCCATCTTGGGGCAGTACTTCCATTCGGGTTCTACCTAAGAAGCAGATTTTGAATAGACTGTGGTTCCTTATTCTTCACTGGCAGTGTCATTTTGTATCCTGAAACCTGGTTTTCTTCCATAAATTGACTGGATTTATTGTAAAGTGCACAATAAAATTATTTTCTGTGGTGGGGAAAGGAATATGAAGTTATTTTAAGTGGTTTTATTAAAATGTTACTACTTTAATTTTTACTTAGCTTTTGGGAGAACACAAAACAATTTAAAATTCCTGTCAGGGAGCTCATTCCCCAGAGTGGCTCTGGGACCAGTTCCTCACGTGTCCTGGAGCTGGGCAGTGGAAAACTCAGTTGTGCCTCAAATAATTTGGCAATTTCCCTCCATTTTGGGGGCCTTCACCTCCAAATCCCCACTGCCCCTGCAGGTCCTCATTCCCTTCCCTTTCCAGAGGGATATTTCTCAAACGGCCATGGTTCTTTATGTCTCACAAGATTTTAATAAATTGAATATCTGAACCGATTTCATGGATCTGACCAGCCCTGATCCTTTCTGACCTTTATCAACTTCCAAACAGGCTAAAACCCTTCTGGTCCTGTCAGGATCCGTAAAATTGTGTTGCTTTTTCTGAGGAAAAGCAGAATAAAAGCAGAAAAACCATCATTCCCAGGGACAGGAACCAACCCAGAGGGTGTGGAGACGCGGGGAACTCTCATCCCTCGAGGCACTGCCAGGGAGTTCTCAAAAGCAGAACATTAAAACCTTTCCCTGTTGGCCACAGGTAGAAAAGTTGGGTGTAAAAACGCACTAAATTGTCTCACAGAATGTTTTTGCTCATGTTTTAAATCTGATTATCTCCTTAGGACAGTTGAACACTCGTTGTAGTTACGAAAGAAGCAGAAAATGTTGTAAGGGAGCTGTTACAGACCCTTTGGCAAAGTTCCTTAAAGAGTTTTGTGCATCTCGGAATCAGAGGAAAAGAAGTCCTGAATGTTTAGACCCAGAACAAAACAATTACCCTGAGTCACCCCTGAGCTGGGATGAATTCAGTTTAAATTCTCGAAATACAGAAATATTGGAAGGTTTCTCTGGAAAAACAGGAGTTTAAATCTTCCTTCAGGTTCTCATCTCCTTTTTTTGTGAGCAGCAGCTGCTTGGGAGCACTTCAGGAGCCCCAGCAGGAGGAGATTGCACAGTGGAGCAGAGCTGGGAGGAGAATCCCTGTCCAAGTCAGGGAATTTTTAGGGAATATTTGTGTGTACATTGTGCTGTTGCTGTTCTGTGCCATCTCTGGAGATACAAACCGATTTTTTTTTTCCCAAAATATGACGTTAATTTTTATCTTTGTGTAAGGAATTCACTCTCGGATATTGCAGGAAAAGCAAAACACGTGGGTACAACAGGGAGAATGATGAGGGTGGGGCTCTGTGGCTGCTGCCCAGAGCTGGATTTTCAGAGGCTGGAGCGTGGAGCTGAGCCAGGTGCCCACGAGATGCCATCCCCCGCAGTCCTGGTGCTCCCCTGCCTCTGGCACACGGCTCTGCCTCTCTTTGTGCTGCATTTGCAGGCTGGGGCTGGCACAGATCCTGGCTGGGAGGCTTAATTGGATGTGGAATTCTTGGTATTGTTAACTTCTCTTATCCCATTCTTCACAGTAATTAGCTTTTCTCCCTCGTGCTGCAGAGACTCCGCGAGGGGAGCATTCAGTGCTGATCTTTCCTCTCGTGTTTCTGTGTTTCTCCTCCCACTGGTGTCACACTGAGCTCCAGGGCTTCGCTTTTTTGGGCAAAGCAACACAAAGGATCAGGAGGAGAAGAGGAAACTTCAACAGGGTCTGCAGCTCCTCCCGAGGGACAGGGCCGGGGACAGGACCCAGGGAAGGGCTGGAGCTGTGTCAGGGGGGTTGGGATGGATGTCAGGGAAAGGTCAGATATCAGGAAACATTCTTCCATATTTGTAATGAGTTTATCCTTCCAAAATCCCAAACTGCCAAACACTTTGTGTGCTCAGTCACGTCGTGGAGCTCGCTCAAGGGGTAAAATCTGCTCGGAATTGTCTCCATTTCGTTCCTGCTGAGATGGAAAAGGGTCCTGAGCATCACTCCTGGCCCTGCTGGTCACAGAAACCTCCTGAGCCGAGGGAGAAACAGAATCACACAAAAAGGAGCCTCTGGAGCACATCCAAACTCCTTCCAGTCTCTGTCCCTACGTGCAACCTGAGTAACATTAAGGGTTGCTTAAAGCAACTTCCAGTGCTTTCCTTGTTTTTTCCTTAAAGACTTGGTAAATCTGCACATCTTGGGTTTCATCTCTTTCTGTCATTAAAGTGCAAAGCTATGAACAACCCCAACCTTTCACAGTTTCAAAATTTTTTTAGCATAACAGTCCCAGTTCGTTTGGTTTTATTAAACAATGTAGGTCAGGGACTTTCTATTTTGCCATTTTGCTGTGTGGGCTCTAAAATTGCTTTGATCCCAGGCCGTGTCAGCCCTGCAGGGATCCAGCATTCTGAGCACCAGGGTTTTTTTCCAAAATCACATCCTCAGGGTTGTTGTAGGTTTTAGAACAACACAGTACAGAAACCTGGCTAAATGAGGCTTTGAGAATATGCCACTCCATAAGGTTTTTTAAACTGAACTGAATTTGCTGCTGAGGTCCTGAAATTCTGAAATATTTAGTGATTGCTAATTTTTGTGTAGTTATTCAGTCAAATCTCTCGCTGTTCACTTCCAGGTGATTGGGATAGCTACAGTCCTGCTTCATCAAATGTAATATATGAAGAACAGTCACCATTATCTTCATCTTGCCATTCTGCTTCCCCATCTGCAGTGAGTGATTTACCAGCGCCAGGAGAAGCTTTACCAGGGGTCAGCTGTCTGAGGTAGTGGAACAAGCAGAGAACGCTGTGCCTGACAAGATAAACCTCAAGCTTCTCCCCAGAGAACACAAACAGATGGGAACGTCCCTCCAGCCCTGGCTTCAGAGTCACTAAAGGTAGTTTGGAAGCAGGGACCAGAGGGGACAGATCTGCCAGTCCAGCAAAGCCAGGGGTGCTGAGGATCACCCCCACATGGGATTCCACTGCCCCAGGAATGGGGATCCTGGAAAAAACCACTCTCTCACATAAATCTGACAGTTCCAGGAGTGAGAGTAAAACCACAGAAATAATGACAAAAAAGAGTTTTCCATGGAAATGGAGGAAGGTCAGGCAGCCCCCAAAGGCATCTCAGCAAGCCAGGAAGTGCAGAAACAGTGGGAAGGATCCAAGGTAGAACACCTGGTGACTGTGGAGCAGCTGAAAGGTGGGAATGGGAAACCAGGAGTCACCAGGAAAGACAAGAAGCAGAAAACCCCAGGAAAGGCAGAAGGGTGCTCTGCAGAGTGACACTACCCAGTGTTTGATGGGAATAACCTTCCCTTCAGGAGCTCCAGGAGGAAAACCTCTGAGGATGATTCATTAACCAGTTCCAGCTCTGAAAAGGCAGGTTCCAGCAAATTCAAGATCTCCAGCCTTTCCAGTGTCCCACTGCCTTCCATGGAGAAACACAGGAGGGTGCAAACACAGGAGGCTGACGGGGCACAGATACCATGGAGAGGGACACGAGGAGCTGCCCAATGAAACCAGAGATGGAACTTCCCAGCCTGAGGAGAATTCTCCAGTGAGGAAAACACCAGTAATTCCTGGGCATGGAGGGTTCCCGATGGCTGTAAGGGCACCCCAGCAGCAAGAGTGGCTGGAAAATGGGTGTGGCTGACTGACACTGATATTTAGAACATGTTCTAATCAATTTTCCAGTGAGGGTCATTTGAAGCATTGGTTCTTTTCACACAGTTGTCTTTTTTTCTCAGAAACTGGTTAGAGGGGGGAAAGTATTTGATTTGTCCTTATCTCAGCTGCACCAAGGACCTTGTGGATGGCTGCAGTGACACTCTGCCATGAGCTGCTGTCCCCGTGTCCCTCTGCAGGCCACGTCTGCTGCTCCAGCACTGCACTGCTGCAGCTTCTGCGAGTGCTGCGGGTTCTGAATGAAGTTATTTAATGCCTCTGTTGCCAGTGTGATCCTGACTCACTTCCTGCTCTTGTGCCAAGCTATCTCCTCTATCCAGGCCATCTAATCCTTCCCACGTGGGTTCCAGCCACAGACAAGGCAGGTTTGGGCTGAAGTGGGGCTTTTCTCCAGAGCCCGGTGCATGTTTACAGCAGGAATCCCTCATGTTCTGGCTGGGCCAGGGAGAACAGGAGAGACTTGGTTCTGTCAGTCCCCGGGCAGCAAACAAGCCACTGATGCTGCTCCATTGATGTGTTTCCTGGGAGTTTTATATCCAATACTAAACCCCGGAGCTAAATATGATATCTGACATAATTCTGTGATTTTGCTTTTTCTGAACACAGCACGATCACTTCAGTTCCTTGATTCATGGGGATTTGGTTTGCAAACATCTCTGTGAGAGGAGAAAACTCCAGGTTCTCTTCAGTAACATAATTCCTTTGGTTTCACTTGTGGCACCACGGCATCCTCAGCCTGGGTGTGGAGCTGAGACTGAAGTCCCTTCTTTAATTATTTATTGCTAATTAGGAATTGGATTTTTTATCTCTCTAGAGGTAAAAGCTGACCTGAGGGCAGACTCAGCTGCCAGAGCAGCTTCTTCAGTGTAGTTCTTGCCTGTGTGTGTAAGAACTCTCCCCTATTTCCTCTGAACGTGTGACCAAGGAGTGTTGATGGCACACAGGGTACAGGGGACTCACACCTGTGGTTTGGGCTGGCAGGGATATTTTACAGAGCGATGTTACCCCCAGAACTCACTGACACATCAGTCCCATGGCTGTCAGAACAACAGACTGAAGGGGTTTATTTTATTCATAGCTTAGTGATGATTTCCTGACATCTGAGGTGTTTAATGACTGCAGAAAAGTGGGAAAAGGAGCCCGCTGGTCCAGTTTGCAAAAGGAGAAAAGAGTAAAAGATTGAGCTTTACTTACTCAAAATTCAAACTGATAGGATTTGCTCTTTGAAAGTAAGAGAATATCTCATTTTGGCTTTGAAACTTTAAATGTTTTTGAAGGCTAATGAAGCACAGTGAGGCAGTGGTGAGTGGAATTCTTCACAAGGACAGCTGACTGCCCAAACAGCTTTTAAAACAAAGACTTTGGGAATTCAAAAGGCTTTAAAGCAGCTCTGAACTGTGCTCAGCTGCTGGGTGATCCACTGAGGTTTGCTGTGGAGCAGAACACGTACAAATCCTCCCTGGCTGGAGTAGGACTGTGAAATGTTTAATTCTCTGAGTAGCCTGCACAGATATTCCTGTGTTCTTCCCCAGAGGTTGGGTTATGCTGTGTGCCCTCACCCCGACCACCGAGGACAGCGACAAATCCGGACCTTTCATTCCAGAGGAACTGGCAGCACTGAAATGATTTCCCTGCCATCACCTCCCTCTGTTTTTCTATGTTAATGTGACTGACAATATCCTACCTGTGTGGGATTTCCCCTTCCCTTTATCTGTACCTCCTGCATCCACGTGGCCTTGGAATGCTACACAATGGATGGATGAGCTGGGTGTAAATGTTTATATATTGTACAGCACCTTCACACAGACTCCTGAGCTTCTGACTGGAGACAGACCTGTTAATCACTCATTATTTTTATGTCGATCTTAAAACCCAATTCCACTTCATGGCCTGTTGGTTCTGCACTGTCTAAACCAGGCTCCTGGTTGGCTCTCAGGGGTGGGACCCAGGTTTTACCCACAAACATGCTGCTCTTCTGGAAAAAAAATTCAGTTTATTATTGGATGTTTCCTTGACCCCCCATTCCAGTAACAGATGTTCAAAAAGATGGTATAAAAATCATCAAGTGCTGTAGAAACCGTTGGTAATGATGAAGTGCTTGTCCTGCAGGTATATTTGCACATTTTGCTATGTAAAACTGTCACCTCCTTTTACATCTCAAAACTGTTCCTTGTACAGAAAATAGCTGTAAACAATTTACTACCAAAAATTCTTCTGCCATTTTACCCTCCTGTGAAAGAATGAGAAGTTCCTCAGTTTTTGCTCTTTTCACTACTGATAAATAGAAGCCATTGGAGCCAGTGAAGGGAAACATTACAGAAGCTTTCAAATATTTTCTTTGACCATGACCTTTTTTTTCTCTCCATGACCTTTCTAAACATGAACCTGAGGAAGTCTTTGTCAAAGCTGTTTTTTCCCCCCAGATTTCCTCCCCAGGTGTTCAGGGTGAGGCTCTATTGCAGTGCTGGGCTGCAACAGCTGCTCACACCATGGAGCAGAGCTGGTGTCACAGCCAGGACAGGATGGAGCTGAGTATTCCAGGGAACAGACATGGCAAAACATTCTCCAGCCCGTGAACACTTTGCCTGTAGTGTGTGTCGAAAGGTTTTCCTCCTGTAACCACTGTCCTCAAAAAATACTGATCATTTCTTTGCAGCAGCCCAGCACAAGCCACCAGCAGGATCTGGGTGTTGCTGGACTGGCAGCAGGGAGGGGGAATTCACCTGGTGCATCCTGGGGTGGTTCAGGATAGAGGCAAAGCCTTGAGCACACAGAGCTTTAAGGAAAGAAAAGCTCTTCAGCACAGCCAGGTAAGTGCAGCAAAGGATTACCAACCTGGAATATTTCAGTGCAGCCCCAGGAAGGCTGACTGGGCCAGGAGGGCTGAGTCCCTCCTTGTCACATGCCCAGGGTCCAGGTTTTACAGAAACGTGGCCCCAGTCACAGCCACTGGTGTCCCTCCAGCTGCAGCTCTTGTATGGCTTTAGTGTTTGATGTCCCACACCAGTTCCTGCTGGTTCAGTGCCAGCTGCCAGCATTTGGCCCCATTAATCCAGTGTTTCTGTGCATGCCATGGGACGACATCACTGATGAGACCAGTTCATTCTGGATGTTGTAGAGCCGTAAAGCAGAAAGAAAACTTCTGATACATACACTGGGAATCTGTTTAAAAACTGGTATTACAGATTTCTGTCAGTTTTCTTCTTTCTGCCCACACTGCTGGTTCTCTTCTCTGCTGTCTGCTGGAGATGCCCAGGGCTGATGTTCTGCCAGTTCATGGTTTAATTTTCCATAACTGCAAAGAGACAAGAGAGGGAGTTTGGGTCTAACATGAATGTTCTTCATCTACAGGTTCTCTGTGTCTCTTGCCCATCCTGCTCTGCTCAGTGAGCTCCAGTTTCAGGATGAGCCACAGGAGGGTTGGGATAAAGGGAAGGAACCCTGGATTCTCACAGCTTGACCTGAAGGGAACTGAAAATGAAGTGAGCCCTGTGCTTCCACCCAAAACTCCCACAGGGAGGTGGGGACTCACTCACTCACCCAGCACGTTCTGGTGTTTGGGTTTCCAGTGCAAACCCATGGGCTCTCTCGGGGCTGTGACCCCAGAAGTGACCCCAGAGCTGCTCTGTTGGTTGGGACAGGGACACTTACTCTGATATTGAATCCTAGCAGGTCACTGATCACTCCTGAGACAGCAGAGAGGATGACAACCCTTGTGATGTTGTAGATCAACGGGTTCATGGTCAGCCCATACAGCCTGAAGGGACTATCCAATTCCTGCAGTGGAAGGACAAGGAAAAGAATCCATCAGCACTCACCAACACCAAAGAATTCATCCTCTAATGAATTTAGCTCAGCACTGGCACTCCAAGAGACTGTGCTGCCCTGGGCTGCCTCTGTGTCCTTTCTTAAATACATGCACAGGAATTGCCAGTGTTCCAGAGACATCTCCTGCTGAATCCAACACCAGCTGCACCAGAGCCTGACACTCCAGGCCGCAGAATTACCCAGCCTAATCTGTGTGACTCCCAGACTCTGCTCACTCCTTCCCAAATCTCTCCCTGCTGCTGGCAGTGAGCTCCAGCATCAGAGCTGCTGAAGGAAAACGAGACTGGGGCAGTCAGGAGATGCTGTGCTCACACCAGCCTCTCCTCTCACTGAGTTCAACCACTGCTCATCAAAAGTTCGCAGCACTACTTACCCACACTGGCCTTGTACTGCTCCCTCTCCTGTCACAGCTGCAGGAGCACAGAAGAACCCCCTTTGTGAGCAGTAACTTCAAGAGCCAAGGGAAGGGCAGGGCCACATGGCATTGCCATAAGTCACTGATTCCATACAATCCAGCCATTCAGGCAGAGCACCTCACCTTCAGCAGCTTTGTGGACAGTTTCAGCACATTGTTCACCAGAGACAGCTGCTCCTTCTTGTTTGGCTTCTTCTCCATCTTCAGGTACAAGTTTATCTGTGACAGACACCACAGGCCAGGGGTTGATATTCCAGCACCAGCCCCCAGCTGATTCCTAACTAAGGGGAATTGGAGCCATTTTTGCAGTCTGCTGTCGCTCCTGAAGCAGTGAATACAGCACTGATAACATAATTTTTTTCCAATCGTTTTGGCTTTAACCCAGAGACCAAAATCATCTAGAACTTCGGAGTTCAAGTCTGTCCCAACAGGACCAGCTCGTCCCTCCCATGCTGACCACTGCTTTGTTGCCTTCTGGCCAACACAAGGGTTGATTCCCGAGTTTTAAAGTTTGAAATACAATCATTATATCCAAACAAACCACAAAGCCCAGGGGAGAACGAGCTAAATGGAGCTACCTGCTCAGTGAGCAGGATGGAAATGTTACTGTATTTCTTGTTGGTCTCAGAGCCCAGAGATGCCAGACGTAGCAGAAAGAGGAGCAGTGCTGCCTCCCACGTCAGGGACTCCCGGTAGTAAGCTGCACTCGGAAGGGTTTTGTGACCCTTAAGAACCTGTATGGGGAAAAAAACAAAGCACCAAATATCAATGCCAAGGTGCCTGTTCTTGGGACAAGCGCACAAACACTGCCCTTGCTCCTCCTCTGCCCAGCCCTGTGTGCTCTACAGCCCCTGACAGCTCTTCCCATGAAGTGTAAATCATTCTTGTGATGGGGTTACACTGAAAGTACTCATCTCTAACCTGGCTTTAACTTGGAATTGGATATTTTTTCATTCTGCTCAGCAAAGGAGCCTTGTTCCTCCTCTCCCCTCCCTCTGTCCAACTAACAGGCACTGAAGTGCCTTTCCTTGTCCCACTGGCAGCCTCAGCAGGGCTAAGCTGCTCCTGCCTTTCCCAGTATGGACTCACACAGCAGGACTGGGATTGTCATTCCTTCCTCTGGAAAGCTGTGGCTTACAAGAGCAGTCACAGCAGTGACAGTATCTACAAACCTCAGCCTCTGCTACCACAGCTGCCCCTTCAGGGGATCAAGAACCTGCCTGACTCCAGCACTGACCAAGAAAACTGCCAAGTTCCAGCACTGGCACTCTGCCTGTACCAGGTTTAGAGAAGGGTTAAAAGGTGCCAGTAATAGTTCTTGACCTGCTTTTCCACACGGTGGTTACAAAGGATGCTGCAAAAATCAGCCCTCTGGAATGAATACCCTGTGAACTTCTGAGGTCCTTGGGCAGAGTCACCTCTCCCTTGTGCCCAAATGGCCATATCCTGAAATTTTCCTAATGATTATAAAACCCCAGACCTTGCTCTGCAAGCACAGAATGAACCTCTTTTTCCAACTAAAAATTACAAAGCTCTTAAAAAATGCAACACTCTCTACATTACTCTTGGCTCAAACAGCTCCAGTTCAAGCTTTTTGTAAGCTGGTGAAAGAAAAGCCTCCAGCACTGGGGAGGGTTTCCCCTGCTTTATAAACCACAAAGGTTAAAATCTCACCTGGGCACAGCAGATAAAAGCAATTGAAAGAGCCAGTAAAAAGACTGAGGACACAACAACATCCACAGACCTCTGGGGGCCTCGTCTCTGCGGAAACAAGGACAGAGGGTCAGGGCTGAGCTGGGGTGTGCAGCCAAAACTCACCACAAACTGTGACAGCTGCCACTGTCACACCCTCTGCAATAACCAAATCCCAGCTCAGAACTCACCTTCAGATAGGAGCGAAGGGATAGCCAGATCTTGATGTTCTCCACCTTCTTGAGCCTGAAGTGAGGGATTTCGTATTTCCTGGCTTTCCGAGCAGAGGTAATGTGACTAAAGAGCTTGGCAAACAAAAACCTCTGCAAGTTAAAAACAGAACCATAAATTAGTGTAAAACAGAACAGAGTGCTTGGGATTCTTAGTACCCTGGCAAAAATGGTCATTGGGGAAGCCCAGCATGAGACCTGGGTGCTCAACCTCTCTGGCAGCAGCTGTTTTCATAAAATTCCAGACTGGTTTGGGTTGGAAGGGACCTTAAAGCTCATCTTCTTCCAGCCTTTGCCATGGGTAGGGACACCTTCCACTCTCCCAGGTTGCTCTAAGCCCTGTCCAACCTGGCCTTGAACACTTTCACAGATGGGGCAGCCACAGCTTTTGTGGGCAACAGAAAGGGGACAGAGTAAGACTTTGGGAACAGGTAAGGGGGGAACAGGGGTGTCAGGAATGGTATTGATAGGGATAATTTGTGACTGATTAATAAGAGCCTTCCCAGACTCCCCTCCCTGACTTTGGCAAGGGCTGGAATGAGCTTTAAGGTCATCATCCCATTTTTATTCCTGCTTGCCAGGTTCCTGGAAGGCACCAGTACCTTTGCACCCACCTGTTTGTAGGTTCTCTCAGCAACACACATCATGAAGAAAAACATCCAAGTCAAGCACAGCCTCTCCAGGAAGTTGATGGCAGACAGGATAAGCACAGGGGTGCTGGCAGGGGCTCCACAGAAGATGTGCAGAAGCTCCATCAGAGAAATGGAGCAGAGCTGCTCCAGGTTATCCGTGCGGAACAGTCTGTAGAGGAATGGCAGGAAGGCCAATCCGATGGTGATGATGTTTCCCAGCATTTGATATCCCACTCCTTGCTGGTGGGCATTAACCTGGCAAGCAGGAATAAAAATGGGGTGATTACCTGGGGTTTGCATCAAGGCCTGTTGTTGTGGAAGCATCAATTCAGGCAAGCAGTCGGTTCCCCTTCCCTTCACAGGACAGAACCTAAAATAAGTCCACCCATTTCAGTCCAAACAGCCCAAAAATCAGCCAAATAATCAAATCCCCACCTTCAGCACCCTGCAGAGACAATCAGCAATAATCAGCACTTGTCAGTCTTCAACAGACCTCCTAAATTGGGGGTTAGGCAACTTTTCAGTAAGAACATGTGGGACAACCGTCTGTGCAGCTGGGGAGGGACCAGTTTCATAGTGCCCCTAACATTTGCATGTGTAACTGTTTCCAGGGGTTTTGGTGGTCGTCACCTAAAGTGTGAGGGAGAGGTTGCAATGCCACACAGCCCCCTTACCCTGCTCATGATAATCCCACTGATCTCCAGCACGGACATGTCCACCTTCTTGCAGTCATTCCCTTCCCAGATCAGAGCACTCACTTTGGCAGACGCTGGGCTGGTGTTCTGCAGCCAGAACAGATGGTTCTAGAAAACAGAGAGGAGTGCAAAACGTGGGTCAGCTCTTTCTGTCCTGCTGTAAGTAATGCCTTTGCCTCGAATGCACTTCAGCTGGGGGGGGGATTCCATTTCGGGTGAAACACTTTGTTTTGGGATAAGCAGTGGTGCAGAGGGGAGGGATGGACTTCATCACTGAATCATTGATATTGTTTAGAGCATTCCAGATTTCCGTGTGATTCTGGCCTCATGCAGGTTGCTCACCTTACACCAACAGCATCCCCATGTGCCACTCATATTTGGGAAGACAGGGGGAAGAAGGGGAAGTGTGGACACTGAAAAGCTTCAGCAGAGAAATTTTCCAGTTTTCTGCAGCATTCTGTGAGAGCTCTGTGTTTCTCACAAAAGCTATGAAAAACACTGCTACGGGTTTTTGTAAATAATTCCTTTATCTTGCAGCTCTACAATGTTTTGCAATATTGTTATGTTTAATTGCAGAATTGTTTTGAAATGGGTGTTGTAGGATTTAGCCAATCATTCTGAGAGGTGGATGGTCAAGGGACCAATCCCCTGATGCTGTTCCAGCAAGTTAAAGGATAAAAATCCGTCTGGATATTAATAAATAATTCCGCTTTCCCTGGATCCTGCCTGCCTCGTTTCTCTCCGTCCCTGGTACAACGGCGACAGGGAAGCATTCCCAGCTCCTGGATGGAAATCACCAACCTGCTGGAAGACGTCTTCCTTCAGGTCCCTGCGGGAGTCCCTGGCGCAGCGCTCCTCGCTGTCGCTGGTGCCGGAGGAGCGGCACTCGGGGCCGTGCAGGAGATCGTCCCACAGCATGTCCTCGGTCTCCGAGTCCTGCCGGGTGCTCTCCGAGTCCCGCCGGCTCACGCTGCAGCTCCGGGGCCCCACGCTCAGGCACGACCTGGGGTCCTGCAAGAGCAGCAAAGTTCACACGGCACAGCCCCACGCACGGTTTGTAAAACCGACTCCTCCTCCTCTTCCTCTTCTTCTTCCTCCTCCTCCTCTTTCTCCCCAGCTTCCCAGGGCTCTGAGTGCTCCCAGTCGCACCCACACGGTGGAAATGGTTTAAGACAATGTTTGGGGAAAAAGCATTTCTACACCAGAACTCACACAGATCCTATTAATTCCCCACCTCCATTCCCAACCTACAAAATAAAAATTGACATACTTATTCTAATACAAAAATGTCCTTTTTTATGCCTTTTGCATAGTCTGTTTTCATATTTCATTTATATTTTATATAAATTTATATATTTTCATATTTATAACTTGATATTCACATATTTATATTTTATTTTCAGGTAGGGTGAGTAGCAGGGGCAAAAAACCAAAGTAACGAAGTGACTGAGTATGTCTCACAGAATGGATTTATTCCTCCATTACAGGAGTTGGACTTGATCCTTGTGGGTCCCTTCCAACTCAGGATAGTCTATGATTTTAAAATCAAAATTTATTAGCTTAAAAGCTGCAGGCACAGCACTGCCTCCCAACCACAAGAGCAATTGCAGCAATTCCACAGGAGCAATTAGAGGCAGCTTGGACTGTTCTTTGCTGCCAACAGAGTTGTTTGTTTATTTGTTTGTTTGTTGTTTGGGGTTTGTTTAACAAAGCAGCACAATCAGGATTGTGAACATTGTGAAGGTTTACAGAGCTGTCAATGAGCAGGGAGGGAGGAGGTCACACCTTGCACCTGGAGATTCTGTAGCACAATAATTTCATAACAGTCTGTTCTGATGGAGACGGGTTGGAACAAGATGAGCTTTAAGGTCCCTTCCAGCCCAACCCATTTTCTGATTCTGTGGACCCTGCCAGGCCTGGGAAAGTTCCCTCTCCCGACTTTATGACCATACCTGCCTGTATAACGTGGATTCCAGTTCAGACTCCACAACACTGTCAGAGTCTCTGGCACCTTTCAGGGCTTGCTTGACCTGCCAAGACCAAAGGAAAACCACCTCATTATCCATAGCAAAACAAGGTGTGGAAAACAACACAAATCCCACCTGGGTACCTGTGAGACAGCCTGGTTGAGAGAAACCAGAGGCCTCTTTTTCTTCTCCTCATAGCTGTTGTCACTGGAAGCCCCTTCCATGCTGTGGCGTAACAGGATCCTTTGTGCCACGGCCTCGGCATCCTCCTCGCTCGACAGCTCGTCAGAAACACCGTCCCTGTTGGTGCCATCATCCTACAAATGCGTGGCCAAAGCCACCGCAGAGGACCAGCCTGAGTCCCATCAAAGGCTCAGAGGCAGAGCTGCCCCCCTGGCACAGCCCTCACTGCCTGCAGAGCCAGCACATGATCCCCACAGAACACACAGAAACAGAATTCTCTTGGCATCACTGAGACTTCACAGATTTTAACTCCTTCCCCCCGCTCTTGTGTTGCCCCAGAGGGAATGAGAGGGAATTTTGGGTGAGTGGAGTTGGAGTTGAGGCAAAGGCAGGAAGAGGAGGAGGCAGCAGCAGCTCTTGGCTGTGCCTTACCAGCAGCCTCAAGCCCAGGAGAAGAAATGTATCTATGAGCTGGGGGGTAACAGACCCAAAATCCCGAGCCGTGCCCCTACACTGAGCTCTGCCCCTCTCCAAACACCTTCACAGAGAGGAGTTGGGATGGCACAGTACACAGAATTCCACGCAGGATCTATCCCAAGTTCTTCATGGGGAGTTAACATATCACTGACCCAGAGGAGACTCAAGAGTAATTCCTAAAATCTTTATGTTTCAAAGCTTTCAACAGAGGTCACGATGCTTTAGCTCCTTCTCTCTCCCCAAGGGATGTCTCAGTCTTGCAAGACAAAATATTTTACAGAATTGCTTTTGAAAATGGCCAATTTATTTAGTCATTATCAGCACTCTCCCTTAACTGAACACCTCGTGATCAGAAGTCTTCACAATTAAACGAGCACTTTGGTAAAACAGACATTTCCAGCACTGCCTGTGTTTGACCATACTTGGCCAGGTTGGACAGGGCTTGGAGCAACCTGGGATAGTGGAAGGTGTCCCTGCCCACGGCAGGGGGTAGAATGAGATGAGCTTTAAGATTCCTTCCACTCCAAATTATTCTGGGATTCTGTTCTGTGATTATGAAAAGATGCTGACAGCAAAGTTCCAGCACCTTTTCAGCTGCTCAGTGAGAAGCAGAGAAGGGTTTTTAGGTTCCCTAATGCAGGCTAAGATTAGCAGAAGGAGGGAGTATCTTGTACTAGATCAAACCATACAGTGAAATACCAACACACTTCTGGGCACACAAAGAATACACTGAAACTGTGATTTCAGAGGGATCTCCCCTGGCAGTACCTGATGGCTCTTCTCCCCATCTGAAAGTTTACTTTTCTCTTTGGAGTGCAGCAGCCTGTGTTCAGATCTGGCCTGTCTGGGTTTGATGCCATCACCCACAGCACTCACACCACTTTCTGTCTCGGTCCCTTTCTCAGCTACCAGCCTTACTCTTCTATTCCTAGGAGGGAAAATACAATTAAATGCTTTTATGTCAGGGGAAAACTCTTCAGGGTAAAACATCCTGGTCTTCCCTTGTCACACAGGTGCAGCATGAAACAAGATACCCAGGGGATAAATCTATGTCTTTGGCTGACAGGCTTTGTGTGCTGAGTCTGTTAAAGAGATTTATATCTGCTTCACCCTCACTCAACACTTCTTTTGTAACTCTAATAGTGTCTTAAAACTTCTAAACCAAGGGGAATTTTTTCATTATTTTTATTTAAAAAAAAAAAGGAGCAACTTAGAAGACAAAAAGTCCTCGAGAAGAGAAAGCACCTGTGAGCTGGAAACTCACCAGGAAATTGACCTGGGAAAACAGGAGAAAACAATGAAATATTATCCCATACAATCTCTCTTCCTTTTCCTTGAGTCACTTTTAGAGAAGGAAGCTGCCAAGTTGAGACAACTATCCAAACCAGAAGGCACAATTGCTTTTGGAAATCAGGTAAAACAGCAATATAATCTGAGCACTCACTCAGACAAGGTCACTTATCTGATAAATAAAAATAAACTCCACCACATTCTACAGCTCATCTAATGCTTGGTTTCACATGATCTAATTTTATACAATCTAATTTTATATGATCTAATAAGGACATACTAAATATTCCTGAGGAATCAGCTTCCCACATTACCGAGAAAGTTTTAATTCAAAAGAGACTGACAGGCTGTGGGGATGTCAGTGACAGCACACGCTGTGCCTTCATTCTCCAGGTGCCAAATTGCTCCCAGTGTCACGACAAGCAGCACAAACCCAGCACGGATCATGTACCTCCTCTGGAAGAGCAGGCTGGATAAATTGGTCAGCAGAGATGCAGAGCCAGACTGCTCTTCCTTGCTGGTTCTGTCAGGAGACGACCAACTGTTCCCATCCACGCCCACAGATTTGCGTAACTTCCTGAGTTTTAAGACAAGGACAATTAAGTTTGTGTAAGAAGCTACTTTTCTTAAAAGATCCGAATGAGATTTGAACTTTGGCTTTTTGGATGCCATTTTTCTGAAGTCGTGCAAACAGAATACTGACTTCCGAATAAAAAGTTCTGCCCACACCCCCAGCACATCAGAGCATCACTGGGAAAGGTACCACAGACAAAATCTGGACGGAACCTTTGCTGCAGCAACCTAAAGGAGGGAAAACTCGATGCACCCCCACCACACCCAGCTGTGATCCCACCAAGGGCCCCCCTGGCGCTCACCTGCGGCGCCGGCTGAGCCCGTTGTTCCCTGCAGGTCTGTTCATCTGGGTGGACACGATCTGGCAGTGAACTGTCCCCAGCAGCAGCATAAGGCACAGGGGTCCCATCACTTCACTGGCACTCACAACAGGCACCATGAAGTACAGCACCACTGCTACGACTGGAGAGGGGGAAACGGCACCAACACAAAAAATAAGAGTTTGTCTCAACTATTTGTTTTTATTCTGCTTTATTGTATTATTATTTAATTTCTGCAATTACTAGTGCCACACACCTTGAAATGTACATTAAGTAGGTTCCAGACAAGATCCTCATGCTTTAGATCATGGACTACAAAACCTCAACTACAAAACCTAGATTATAGACTCGCTAAGCTTGGAAAAGCCCTCTGAGACCATCGAGTCCAACCACTCCCCCAGCAATGCCAGGTCCACCCCTAACCCATTTCCCCAAGAGCCACATCCATACATTCTTTGATGTCACATTCCTCGCAGGAGAAGGTTTATGGCACAGCCTGTTCACTCACCTTGCATAATGTAGAGCACCAAGAGCCACATAAAAATACGCTGGGAAGTGACCTGTATCCACCACTGGCTGAACAAGGGGAAAAACACCACTCTCACAATTCCCTTCCGCGTCAGCGAGGTCCAGGGAATTTCAGGCTTGGCTTTGGCAAAGGTAGAGCCTTGGAATTAAAGGGAAAACAAGCCATCACTAACTGTGAATCACAAGAACTCCCTCGCTGGAGTTCCCCTTTGGGCAGCCCCAGCCCTGCCACAGGGCTGAGCAGGGGCTGACAGGCAGCTTCAGGCACCAGTCAAAGCTACAAAGCCCCAGCAGGCAGAGCTAAAGCAGCTCCTTGTCTTCTCTCAGAGCTCTGGCTCTGACCCTTCCCTGCCCAGCCAACCCTGCTCCCACCGACCACTGCTGCAGAGCCACCCCGAATTCCTCCTGCTCTGCTCTCAGGTTTTCCGTGCTCCTTCTGCCCCAGTGCTCACGAGCAGGGGCTCCCCCGGCAGCAGGGCAGGTTCTGCTTCCCCCACCCTGCACAAAGCTGCGAGGCACCTGTAGAATCATGGAATGTCCTGAGCTGGAAGGGACCCACAGGGATCATCCAGTCCAACCCCTGGCCCTGCACAGACCCCCCAACAATCCCACCCTGGGCATCCCTGGCAGCGCTGTCCAAACGCTCCTGGAGCTCTGGCAGCCTCGGGGCCGTGCCCATTCCCTGGGGAGCCTGGGCAGTGCCCAGCACCCTCTGGGGGAAGAACCTTTCCCTGAAATCCAACCTACCCCTCCCTGACACAGCTCCAGCCGCTCCCCCGGTGCCATCCCCGTCTCAGAGAGGAACGAACAGACCCAGCACCGCTCACCGCTGATCAGATCCACATCGATCAGATCGGGCTGGATGTGCCCCTTTTTCTTCGGCTTGTTCTTGAAGCCCTGCGGGGCGGAACACACGGCCGGGTCAGCGGCGAGGGGCGCGGGGCCCGCCCCCCTTCCCCCGCCGCCGGTACCTTCATCTGGGTCTGCTCCACGGCCTTCTCCCATATCTGCTGGTCGTAGGCCCCGATCTGCGAGGAGAAGAGGCTGAGGGGACGGCCGGGCCCGCGCCCGCCCGCGCCGCGCCGCACTCACCTTCTTCTGGTACCATGAAATGGCATCGCGACAGGCCATGGGGGGCGGCGGGACCGGCCCCGGATCCGACCCCAGCCCGGGACCGACCCCGGCACCGACTCCGGTCCCGTTACCCTGGAAACCGCCCGGCGCTCGACTGGCTCCGCCTGCCGCCCCCNCCGCCGGGCTCCCCCTGCCGCCCCCCCCCTCCCCGCTCAGGCAGCGCCAGCCGAGCGCCGAGCGCCGCTCCCCCTCCCCTCAGCCCGCAGAGGAAAGAAGCGGCCAGGCGGGTAAAGGACAAAATCAGACTTTTGTTTATTAAAAAAATACTTTACAGGAAAAAAATTCTATGCATTCCGCAGGACTATTTTACAAAGAAATAGCTTAACAGTTTGACACTGGTGTACAGTCAGCTACCGACAGCGCGGGGGGGCGCGGGGCCGCCCCCGCACACGCGCGAATGTCAATAAATACACTAAGGCCGCACAAAGCAAACAGTCGTCCAGGCAATTGTACACGTCCTCTGGAGGCAGAGACCTTAGATAAATTAAAACCACAGAAAAATAATCGTAGCTGCCAATCAAATCAAATTAAATCACGAAACAGCAATACAGGAGTCGGTATCTTTACATGTTGTACAGAGAAATCAGGAGAAAGTGGGTGTTCGTCTGAATGCTCGGGGTGCCCTGGACACTGCTCAGACCCCACAGGAAGGTACAGAACAGGCTCTGGGGGAGAGGAAACGATCCCTCCACTCCTCTCCCACCCCCTCAGCCAGCACAGGCCTGCCAAGGCTCAGCACTCCTCGGCAACTACAGTTCCAGAGTTCGTCACTCAGGCGATTCACGCCCCATGAAGGACTTGGGGAAAACTGACAATTTGCCTTGTCCAGGCGAACTGAACTGTAACACGCAGGAAAGCTGGCAGAGCACAGCAGAGCCCCTGTGCTGCACCTGTGGAAAGCGTTCCTTACGAATCCCCTGGGAACACCTCGTGGGTGTCCCCCCTTCCTGAAGGAGAACGTGGCAGGTACCTGCACAAAGTGGCTTGGAGTTTGTCTAGAGGAGAGAGGAAACCAAAGCCAACTGGTATTTCAGCTTCACACTGCATTTGCTAGTCCACTTCTAGCACAGCTGAGCCACTTGCCTTTATCCCTGGAATAAGCCTTGTTTTAGTCACCAGCACTTGATTTAAAGTGGAGCCAAAGCCTCAGTTCTGTGTTTCACAGCTCGTCCCTCTAAGGACAGAGCACTTGGTCAGTGACAGCTGTCTCCAGCACAAAGCAGGAGTATTTGCTACCTGACACATATCACAGAGCAGATCCTCATAAACGGAGAATTGAGGATTTGCAGTAACTGACCAGCACATTCATATTTAGGAACTGTTCTTCTGTATCTATCTGCTTTCCACTGAGAATAACAGAATGTTATGGTGTTGGAATGGACCTCAAAAATCATCCAGTCCCAACTCCCTGCCATGTGCAGGGACACCTCCCACTGGGCCAGGTTGCTCAACCTGGCTTTGAACACTTCCAGGGTTGGGGAATCCACAACCTCCCTGGGCAACCAGATCCCCACCACCCATCAAATTTCTTCCTAATCTCTAATCTAAATTCATCCTCTTTTGATTTGTACCCGTTCCCCCTCGTGCTGCCACTTGAGTTCCTGATGAACAGCCCCTCTCCAGCTTCCCTGTAGCCCCTTCAGATCCTGGAAGGGGCTGTGAGGTGTCCACGCTGAACAGCCCCAACTTTCTCAGCCTTAGAACAAGCCATCAAATGTGCCAAAGCTTGACTGGCTCATTAAGGAGCCTGCTTGATGAAATCCTGGAGAAATTCAAATAGCAGCTATTTAACATGAGATATTCAAAAATATTTACTTGATTTGTTCTGCTCAAACACTAAGTGGCTCGAACTCGTTATTTCCTCTCTAAACAGCTCTAGCTCATAAAAAAATCAGTGTTCTACAGGTCCTGGTCTGGAAAACATTTGCATCTGCCCATCAAGGCTTTGTTCTGGGCAACTGAAGCAATGGCTGGACAGCGAGCAGCTTCCCAAGCAATTCCTCTCACACTTTACATCCAGAGTTGAGGTGGAATTTGAAAGTCTGCCAGTTTGGTTAAAGCACAGCAAAGCTGAGCATGGATTCAGTAAGAGATTCTCAAACAGCTTGATCCTCTCTCCCTCAGTCTTCCAAACTAGAGTAGCATCAGCAACATTCAGGTCATTCAAAGATACCTTTATTTATGTGCATTTAAATCTGACATCAGGTTTTAAGTTAGTAACTGCGCAGAGCACAGAGAGCATGATGCTATCGGTCATGTCCCTCCACCAAAGAGGAAGTCAGAGCGTTTTCCAGGTATTTCAGGCTGTTGCCACAGATTTCACTAAAGCTACAGCTTGGAACGTAGCACAAACCACCCTAGTCTTCCTTCATCCATTTGAAAACATGCTATTAGAATTTACAGAGGACTTCCCAATGGATTCCCTCTTCATTCCATTTCAATTTTCCCAATAAACAGACAGGTTGGTGCACGGGGGCTCTTACCCTGTTCATTCTGCCTTCGCAGTTCAGCTTGCAGGCTCACTGTGGCCTCTGCAGGTGTGTCAGTTCCTGAGTGATCAGCACTGGCTGCCAGGGAAGGGCCACCTCGGGGCCGGCCCTGCACTGCCAGGGCCAGCGAGCAGCACGGGAGAGGCGCGCAACGGGCGCTTGGAAGACTCGCAGACTTGGTCAAAAGGAAAGAACACCCCTGGGAAATCTTTGAATGTGAAGGATGAACTGAAACCACTATTGCCTGTGAGGAATTTTACTTTGCACAACCCTTAAAGCTATGAAATTCCTCTCAACATAAAAAGTGGAAAAAACCCACCAGAGAACTGACGGCTCATTTCTGAGCCGCGCTGAGTCATCTAGAATTTCTGCTAAGATTAAATTACACCCCTGCATGAATCACATTACTTCTCATCATAAAAGCTTTCCATTCTAACACCTTATTTACACAGATTACTAAACGAGTCACTACCACTTCAATCTGTAAATTAGTTTTAAATTGAAATATTTCCTAGTCCTCATTTTTGTACCGAAGACAATACATACATACACATAAGGAGTAATACAGGTTCTAACTAATCACTGCAGTATCTTCTGAGGATTATTTCTCTATCAGTTTAAAATAGTGACCTCTACACTGAGGTGCTAATATGTATATAAAAGCCTACACAAACAATATTGCACAAAGTAAGATTTATAATAGAGTAACATATTTTAGAGACCCTTATAAAGAGAAGAGTAATAATTGATATTAAAAAGATGCATCCAGAACTAACACAGCATCTTTGCTTTTGTCTAGTCTAACATAGTGTTTCAAATCTTTCCTACCCCAGTGAGGATTAGAACAAATAAAGTTATCTGGAGACAGCTTAAGTTGCACCAAACCCCAACTTGTACTCTAAATGTGGGGAGGGGGGAGGGAGAGGGAAAAGGGACTTTTCCTTTTGATGACTGGAAAGGGCAGTAATAAATGGGGTGAGTGAAAGTCAAATACAGATTACACGTTAACATCCAGAAATATTGAAAGATCGTTTAAAAACTGTTGATAGCTGACACTCTACACATTGAGCACGTGCTGCTGATTTTTCCACAGTAACTGGGCACCCAGGAGCTACACATGGAAAAAGCAGTCCAACGCCAAAGTACTTTTTATTGTGAAATACTAATACAGAACTTACACAGTAAGGCTGTCCTTATTCTAGGAAGTCAGGTATCAGCTCAATGCTTATTATATTAAGTGCATCAGTACAAGGGAAAGTGTGGATCCATTGGACACGTTACGACCTGATCAAAACAAGCTGCCAAGTTGGTTAAGTATTTTTAAAGCCTTAAAGTGCTCAAAGATAGCAGTTTCCTCCACAAGACTACCAAGAGGTTCTCTAATTTTGACACTAGCATTTATCACGTTCAGGGAAGATGTATTTTGGAAGCAAAAACCCTCACATCAAACAACATAAGCAGTGCTATGAGAAGTGTTAGGTCAGTAAGTCATTGCATTTCAACAGGAATCAGACACTTGCTTCAGTTCTTTTTACAGGTCACCCTTGCAGGAATTGTAAGAAACATCAATTTCTATAGCTTGTATATAAACCAACATGTCAAGAACAGACATACCAAAAATTCCACAAATCATCGAAAGTGCTGTGCTTTCTCTTTTTTTTGTTTTTTACTTTTTCAAGCAATTAAAATGAGATGGGGAAGTCACTTTGCAGGTCTTCTACAAAAGTATCACTTTCTGGTGAAGATTAGAGATAAAGTAAAAGTAGGAAAATAACACTGACCAATGGAGTTCATCATTTCGTGTTCCTGGAGGAATTTCAATCTGACTTTGAGAAGATATTCAACATCTCTTTACTTAAACAGAAAGAAGTGGTAGACCACTGTTACAGGTTGTACTAAGGGGTTAAAATACAACTTGAATTTTGCATAATCTGTGTAAAAAAGATATGCTTGACATTTTGGAATGTCACCTTTCTTTATAGAATTATAGGCAAGATTTCTCCAATAAAACATAAGCCAGTTATAAAACTATAACTTCACATCAAAATTTTAAAAAGTTGTTTAAAAAATGTTTGATTATATACATATCACACAGAAGAGCCTGCATGATCCTGTGGATTGTGTTGCTGATCAGACTCTATTTTAAAACCTGGAAGGGGCTGGGCCACCTGATCTGGTTGCACAAGTCCTGATATTGAAGAAACAGAGGAGGAGAGCACTCCTGGGGTAAGCTGAATTTCTATACCTGGTTCTTCAGACTCTATTTTTACACTCACACCTTGGGGTTCACCTTCTGCCTCTGTGTTTCCAGGAACATTACTGTTCAGGCTTGAATTGCTTTCTGCTTTTGGAGAAGTCTCCCCCACGGGGTGATACTGTTTGAGTCTGATGTGCCAGGCTAAGCTGCAGACTGCTGACACTGTTTTGAACTGATGAATGACATTTCTAGGGATGAAGTAGATGTCATTGTCACACAACTGAATCCTAGCATAGCGAATGCCTTCCCGTCTCATTTGGTTTAGTTTGGCTTCGTCCACCCATTGAACACACTGGGAGAAGGAAAGATGGGAAAGTTAGTGGTAAACTCTTCAAACAATTCAGCATTCTCCTATTTTCAAGTTAATTCATGTCTAAATCAGAATGTTTCCATTTCATGGGTAAAATTTCAAATTTAAGTGAGAACTGGACTTTTGAAATACAATTTCTCTGACGTGCACATCTTGAGAGAGGAGAACGAAGAGGTTTCTATAGCTATGGTTAAGAACAACAAGTGTGACATGGGCTGCATTGTTTGGGCTGACAGAACTGAGTTTAGATGCCTCCACATCAGATATTAGAAAAAGCAGGAACAAGCACACATGATTTAATCAACAGATTGCTTCTACAGCACACCCTGTGATTCACAGCATGAACCTGGGGGAAAGAGAAAGAAGAAAAAGGTCCCTTCCAACTGAACTATTTTACGCTGAAACACAAGGAAATTGCCCCAGAGAGTTGAGAACTGAGGGCCACTGGGGATAGAAAAGGGCTGACTTCAGGGAGAAACTGCAATCTGTCAGATACTATTCCCAAAACACCAGGAATGAGCTGCCACGAGGGCAGATTTGATACCTGTGACACTGGAGGTTCATGCAGGTCCAGCTGAAGTCTCTGCACAACATCAGTGAAGTCTTCAGCATGAAAACAAACCACATCTTTGGTTATACGAGGCTGGTCACTCCTAGAAAAAGATGAGAATTCTGGGAATTTTTAAAGTATTTGAGTTACAGAGCATTACAGCTCTTCCCAGCAGAAAGCTTCATTGAACCAATGACCTACTTCAGTGTTACACTGTGCACAAAGTCTCAACACTTCTCAAAAGTGTATTATTTTGAAAAAGAGGGATAATTCATAGATTTCCCTATTTTCTTTCTCCATTTTTGCTGCATTCACAACAGAAGTGATGTTTTCATGGACAATATACTGAAATGCCTGAGAACCAGGTTCAAACTGCCACTATCAAAGTTCTCTGTGTTCTAGGAACCACAATTTGCCTCAATTCCTCCATTCTATAATTGGACAGAATAATTCTGCATCAAGGGAAAAATGTAAAATTACAAAGTAACACTGAAGTTGAACCAGTGAGGAGTTTTATGCAACAGCTGTGAACCAGAGTGAAGGAAATCCTGGCATCTTTTACTCTAATGATATTGCTAATGATGCTATCCAATTTCTACTGTAATTTCTAGCTATTACAATGATGCAAGTCTAGTTTCTCTGCAAGGTCAACAGCAATACCCTGGGTACATGACCTGAGAAAGCACTGCAGCTGTGAAATTAATTACACTGAGCTCTTAGACTACTGCTACAAAAGCTGGAATTAATATACCTGCTCAGGAAAAGAATAATCAAGGGTGATGGTCCAGGTTTAAGGCTTTTGTATATCACTAAAATATTCTGCAAGATGCTGTTACAAATTTTTTACTGCCTCAAGAGGGGAAAATAGCAGGTATATAACTTGAGGTTTTCAGCTCTGGGCAGCTTTTGTCTCTTTATAGGGTTTAAATAATTTCTGATTAGGTTTGTTTTCCAAGGAATTATTTTTTTTTTAAAAAGAATATCTGCATTTCAGCAGCACTTACCATTCCCCAAACTGCACAGCCTTGAGCACCCCAACAGCAGCTGTGCTCTGCCAGTCAAAGCCCTGCCCCACGTGGTCAGCGTGAGCTCTCGTCCTGTCCTCGAAGAGGACCTCGCGGGGCTCGCTGGTCCGAGGTAGGTACTGCAGGTTCTTGATCTCGTTCATGGACCTGCAACGGGATAAAAACACACACTGAAAATGTCCCAGACTTCTCAAAAATAAACATTTGTATTGAAATAATCTTAAAATGCTGGGTGCTGTAGGCTTCAAGGGAATAAAGCACTTCCCTCTGATTTTTTCTAGGTGTTTGGTCGGTGAAAGATTAAAACAAAACCAGCAAAGTACAATTCAGGTTATGAGATCAAACTTTACAAAACAAATCGAATCACATAATTTTTGTGTTCACTGGTGCTGAAAGACTTCCTCCAAGAATGTATTGGTATGTAAAATACAGCTATCTTACAGAACCTGAGCCTCAGTTATTTAGGAATATGTCCAAAAGTTCTTCTTGAAATGACAATTAAAGTATGCTTCCAAATCTCCTGAAATTTGTCTTAGAGCACTCTTTCAGGGACAGGAAGCAAGAATACACAATAATTCCTGAGCAGACAGGCAGTTACAAATGCTTTAGCAAGTACAAATGCTTTAGCACCGACATTAGAATGCAGCATGAGCAGTAGAAGGATCTCTGCTGTTTTACAGCATTCCATCTGCCCTCACCACCAAATTGGTTGTTGCCACAGAAATAAGATGAATTAAGTCTCCTGAAGGATAGTAACAAGAGGTTTAATCTTAAAGCACTGATCGAGGATATGTGAGAAGTACTGAAAGATACTGTGAGAAGTAGTGAAATAAAATAACCATCACAGGTAACATGAGCTTTATCAGCTGAGCCACTTCGAAACAGAAGTGAAAGTGAAACTGAAATCTGAATTAGTCCTCTGAAGAGCCAATTACACATCAAGTACTTTGCTTTTGTTCTCAAATCTGACACAGACTTAACTGCAATGTTTTACCTCGAGTACAAAAGGAAACTCAAACCTTACCGGCGCCGTTTGAAGGGTGATTTTGGCATATCAGCTGTGGGGATCATCTGCTCTCCCGGCCTCACCCACATGATGGGCCCATCATCACTCTGGGACCTGCACTGCAGTCTGAGACTGGAAAGAGTCCCCCAGGGCAAAGTCATCTAAAAGAAAATAGGAACAAAACAACCCACAAAACACACATAACACAAAACACTGGGTGAGATAGAAAAATTAAATGATGCCTTTGGTAAAACTGGTTCAAATCTGCTGTCAAAAGAATTGCATAGAAACTAAATAAGCTTGAGAGGTAAAAGATATTCCAAGCTAATTTTATCAAGCATAGTCTTAAGGGAAGTAGAGGTGCATGTATATATAATAAACTTGATTTTTTTTAATTAGCCACCTAATTCCATGCCTTTCAATTGGACATAGGAAAGAATGAACCTCAGTAGCCCAAATAAGCACATCAATAAAGAAAATACCTTACAGTTTCTAATTACTTGGAAACCTAACAATTGCTTAAATATCTACAGTGCTCTGAACACACCACAAGTCACTGCTTACTCTAAGAAATGGAGATTCTTCCAACATATCTAGGAATTCTGGGAAGTAGTCCCCAACTTCTTCATCCACTGCTCCAACCAGGCTGATCTGGCGCATGGGTCCTGCTCTGTAGGTGCCACAGCAGTACGTCCGATTGACCTGAGGGCCAGACAGGAGACACAACACCACCACAGCTTTAGTTCTCTTACAGGAGAATAAAACTGACTAATCTAACACAGCTGGGATGAATCTTGCACTCATCTACATCTGTTTCGGTAGATGTGCCTTTGGGAATACACACAGGGACTGTTTAGAACAGAAGAAAAAGAAAGGACTCCTGCTTGTACTCCTGACAGGAAATCCTTCTGAAGTTTGAATAACAGCAAGTGAGTATTTGACTAATTCAGGAACAATTCAACACTTCCAGGCTGACTTGAGAAAACAACCACACAAGGTTTCATTGTGACTCAGTCTTTCACCAGCAAGCTTCAACTCTCCACTAGTTTGTGCAGATGACTGTTGCTTCTACATTTCAAACCGGATGCTCCTGGGACACGCACATGCCTCATTTCAGTCCTGTCCCTGAGGTCCTTCCCCTGGGACCGCAGTGAAAAACCTCAGTGTCCTTCACGCAGTGGTTCTGGTGATGTTGTTATAATATACACAGAAAATTGGACAAAAACCAGAGGAAATGAGAGGTTTAGCTGGAAAGCCAGTGCTCACGGAGAAGAATTTTAGGATAACCGTTTGCAGTAGAACCTGCTGTCAGTGCTGGGGCCAGAAATACTTTAATGTCACAGCTCATGGACATTCTCTAGAACACAGACTGTCCCACTTTCCCGGGTCATCTGGAAACCTTTCTTGCCAATTTCCTGTTCCCAGAGGAGAGGCACTGGCAAGACTCCAGTGTTCTGTAGCCTCATCCTATGGACTGCAGCTGGAATGTGCGGTATGGCCACAGAGGAGTTCTATGTAGATACCACAGCTAACTGATGTTATAGACCACAAGTTCTGCCATAATTAGTCTGTTCTGCACACTCAGTTGTGTCTGAGCCCCAGCCTTCCATCACCCTTCAGTGTGTGTTCTAGGAGTGAAAAACTACAGCTGTTCTCCATGGCTGAGCGGTGGGACAGTACAGACACTTACTGGGACAGCTGCAGTTTAACAGTCATGTTCACAAAGTGTAATGCTTTTTATAACTCCACTTACAGATACGTGGATGCAGCAGCTTTAAGTTTAGTTTCAGTTTTGCATGTTTAGTCAATAAACCAGATGTCATTAAACTACTCCATGCAGTTGTTAAAGGTAAATTAGGAGAGACTAATAAAGGAAGAATAGAGTTACTGCCGCAATTTTATCCTCCAGCAGCAGCCATAGATATTTCACTTCTTAATTAGCTGACTCTATTTGCTGAATGCAGTTCAGAGCAGGAGCACTGGAACACCACAGCAATATTTTAGTTCTGTGCACCTACAGAAAAACTAAGGACTGAAGCGCTCTGGTCCTTATCCAGTGAAGTTTAACTGCCTGGCACTATTTATGTAAGTGGAGACAGACTACTTCCAGATGAGTTCTGTGCTATTAAAACCACCTGGTGAGAGTCACTAGAATTTTACAGGTGTTTGTTATGAGTTTAAATGAATTATAATTTCATATGCAGTTTTTTCCTTGTAATGTTTTCAAAGGAAATGAAATATGAGAAACTTCAACTTTGGGGTTTTTTTTAATGCACTAGGACAATGAAAAAATAGACAAGAACTCAGGAGTTATACAGGAAACAGTAGAAATACTTTAGGGAAATACTGGATTTCAACGCTTTGCTAGTTTTTAATAGAAATTAAAGGAATATACACACTTGAGAATTAAACCCAGGACACGTTACACTGAAAACATGCACCAACTCACAGCAATCCCCAGCAGGCTGTAGTATTCATCTCAAGCACCTCAATCACAGGGGATGGAGTCTACTAGTTTAATATGCCATAAAAAACTTCTTCACAGCTTCTCTCTCATTCTTAATTCCTTCTGAGCAGCAAACACCAACACCACTGGTTAGGCCAGTGGTCTCAAGAATACGACGTAATCAACATCTAAAAGAACAGGCATCTTGCTCTCTCTTTACAGCTGGGTGGTTTAGTGTCCCATGAGTAAGCATCCTGCTTGCTGCACTGCAAACTGCTTTGGCCTTTCATTCACCAAGTGCTCCAGATTCCCTCTTCCCAGCTCTATTCACTTCACAGCCACCTGCATGCACCCCTCATTGCAGGGAAGAAAGCTGAGATGATGAAACAGCTGAAGTCCCTTCGTTATATCCATTAGGACCTCTCTCAGTGTTTTTTATTTTTGTTTAAAGTTCAACTCTTGTTTAGGAATTTAGCTGGGGTCACTCCAGTTCACACGGCTGCCAGAAGTCAGTAACTTATTACCACAGCACCTCCCTTGCTGTAATTTGTTCCCTGTGCTTCTTTAAAAGCAGCAGTGGATCATGAGCAGTAACCGCCACTGTTTTTACTGTTGCACAAAGACAATGGGGCCAGTAAGACCGCTCAGGCAGCCTGTGCCCTTTCAAATGCCATGCAGCCATCGCTGCCCTGTGTATCCCCCACTCCACAAGCCCCACACTGACAGTGAGTTATGAGCATGTTTAAAATTAGCTCTTGAGTGCTCATGGAGACATTTTCTCTCAGCCGCACCATGTGCCTATCAGTGTTTCCCACACTTGGGTGAGAACAGAAGCAGACAGAGGCTGTGTTTCCTGTCAGAGGCACAGAGCTGGTGTTTACTTGCATGTTCCTGAGCCACCCCAGCCCCAGCCTCACCACGGGTTAAGTGAGCAGCACAGGGTGAGAAGAGGACACACAGATGAGGCATCAGCTGGAGACAAATGAGGTTAAGTCTCAGAAGTTTCTCTCCAGTTGCAAGAAAAGCATGAGTCAGTTGACAGCAACAATATTTCAGCATGCCAAGTCAGCTATAAAACCAACCACACAAACACTTGGCTACAAGGAAGAAAGCAAGAGCACAAGGCTGGTTACTACTGAAGGACAAGGCAGTGACATGCCAGCACAGCAAGGGTGACACGTTTGACTAAAATCTGACATAGTGCAGGACCACTGGGCATTGTTTATACGGCTTTAGCGACAAACCAAATGAAGTTTGCAGTACAGATGCACAATTTCTCCATTTCATACTTTGGTAGCTACTGCTAAAAAAAGAAATTGCCCTTCCAGAATCACAGAAGTTCACATGGGGCAGACAACCAAAGTGTGATGTGATTCATTAACCAAAGCTGTCAGGGATAGAGTAACCTGTTCTGAACAGCAGGAGTAAGAAAACTTACCCACTTATCACCTGTTGGCTGCTTCTCCCACCTTCTTCCCAGAAGGAACAGCAGCTTATGCAAAACCTACTTCCCCAATTCTCTTTACTGGCCTCTTCCCAGAACCCCCACACACCCCCTGTGACAGTCTAACTGTTCTTTGGATCAGAGAGAATGCATCAGGCAGTTGATCAGTTGGGGAAAAAAGCAGAAGTGGTTTTTTAACTCTAAATATATTCCCATTCACTGAGTGGAACTAGAAGCAGTTGTACTGAAACAAGCGATAAGGAAAATAAGAGTTCATTCCCACTGCACTGCTAAGAGCTTCCAAATTAAAGTGTGTCCTTATGTGAGGAAAGCTTACAGACTACTGCTCAGTGATTTGAGTCTTGAAAGCTCTCAGCCCAAGTGAACAGCTCCAAACTAAAGATGAGCTCCAGCACTGAAGTATTAGAACCAAAGAGAGCCAACGCAAGCAAAAAATCCAGAGGAAACTGAAGCTTAATTATTTTAAGATACTGAAACCAAACATTTATGTAATAAATACGCATTGGAGTGCTTTGCTATAAACTCACTGCCCTGAGAACAAAGGAATTCACCTCGCAAGGCAGTTAATTATCACCAGACTTTTACCAAGTCTTTCAGATTAAAGTCCTTATTTTGAATATTACAATTTGGTTTCTCCGAAAACACAAAGCAGCTGAATGTTGTGCAAGCCAAAGGTCACATTAACTTGCAGTTTACAGACCAAATTTTGATTTCTTGACACCGGATCTCCAGGATTCAAGACTCCCTAATGCTCTAAATCCCCTCGGCACAGGTCAGTGCAGCAAACAAACTCATGCACAGAGAAGGAAGCCAGAATGGAGGCGGCTTAACTGAGTATCGTCAATTATAAATAATCACTGTTACAGCATACAATAGTGCAACATGCTTAATCTACAAAAGCACAACTATGAAGCGCTTCTGTACTGTACAACTCTCATACAGAAGGGTCAAAAGTGAAACTTGGTCAATCTCTTCATCCTTCATCAGAGCTGCCAAGGAACAGCAGCACAAGAGTCAGCTTCATCACCCCAGGCCCTCGAGCAGGGCATTGCAGCCTTTTCCATTTCAAGACAAGCCAGCTTGCCAAACTTGGGTGAAGCCACCACCAATCTCAATGTTTCCCTCAGCTTTTCCATCATCTGCATTCTCTGAAGAGCCCTGCTTCAGCTGCCTGTAACAGCTCCCCTGCGCTGTTTGCTCAGGGAGAACTGCACTAACACTTCAGCCAGAGAGGATTAACGAGGTCATGCTGAAGCTGGGTTTAGAGAAGTGGTTTAGACCAACTGAACCTTATGTCATGATTCAATCTTAATCAAGTTTAGACAGTACTTAAAATAGAATTAATTGAAGTACCAGCAGACTATAACCCAGCAAAGCCTCTTATTTATTACCATACATTCCTCACATGTATTTATAGTGCCAGTATTCATGTTCATAGGACATTCACCAAGAAAAAATGCAATTGTTAAATATTCCAGAGGCTCTGTTTAGCCATTTCAGGGGTCATCACACGTACTCAAGTCAGAATGCAATCAAGACACTAAAGAACACAGTCAAATCACCAATACAGAAGACTTTAAAGCCTGACCTGTGGACATATTTCACATCTGCAGGACACAGGTGTGTGCTGTGCAGAAGTGCTATTGCCCACAGCAGTGGTTCATATGCTCAGAGACTGGTTTTGGGGTACTCTGCACCCAGACACAGCTCTGTCAGCACAAAGAATTACTTAAACCAAGAAACAGAAGTTAGTCAGAATAAGTGCTGCAGCAGCTAATCATTGTCAAACAAAAAGCCAAGTGTCAGAATTATTAATTTAATGCTATTCAAAGACTCCACAGCGACCACGCAGGAACTTTCTGTATAACAAATAATTGTTTTTCCAATGCAAATCTTGCTTATAAGCATTTGGTAAACTCTGCAGAGATCCAAATAGCCCATCTACAAGCACTAACACTCCAAAATCTGTTGTTAAAGGTGTGTTCCTATCATATTGAAGTGCACTCCACTACAGAGTTTCAGATTTATCCTCCCAGCAGGTGAACTAGTAAATGTAATTAATGTCTTGAGTAAAGACCTTAAAGGTACTCAGCAGTTTGGATCCATTCTCAGACTAAACAGAAAGAAGCTTTATTCCATCAAAAAGAAATTTATCTAAACTGTAATCTTGTTGTATAGATACTTCTGAGTTTGATCACAAGACTAAAATCCAAGGGATTTTCATATGGGAATCTTGAAATCAGCTTAGTTTTTACTGTTGCATCCACTTAAGTTACATACAGATACAGTTTCAGAATTTAAACTAGCTTAAGCCTATTTTAGAAACCAAGGCAGTAAATAAAATGAAACTCCTTTTCCAAGGCAATTAAAAAGATACTCTACCACCTTCAAGTTAGAAAGTTTAAACAGCAGAAGCTATTGAGGGAATTAAGATGTTAAAAAAACTTGTGAATCAGATATACTGAAACACGAAAAGTAATGTCATTGCAAAAAAACCCAAAAACCCAAGACCCCAAAACCAACAAATCCCAGCTCTATTGACTAGAAAAGCAGTGTTAGCATTTGCAGTCTATGCAACTCCTGTTACAGACTTGGCTGTTGTTTTGAACTATTGCAGTGTTTTCCCAAGTTTAGAAGAAAAAGGTGATCAGTGCAGATCTTTCCTCACGTCACAGATAGCAGTGTCTGAGGTGTGATTCACCAACTACCAGGGAGCACAGAAAAGCTTTAAGCAGAAACAGGAATAAACAGCAGAGTAGTGTAGTCCCAACATCACCTTTTTTCATCTGCTTAGAAAATAAATTTGTGACTTGCCTATTTTAAATCATGCCTGCTCTGGGTTAATGAGATTAATCAAATCTAGGTATTGAGCAACTTTTATGCTTTTGAACAGTTCTTACCTGAGAGTGAAAGTTTGAAATTGTTGTTGTTTCAATGTCCTTCTTGCCCAAAATTTCCATTTTCACTGGAGTGTTTGGAAAGTTAAAAGCAAAGTAATCCAGGAAGTCTGGTAAATAAGCAGCTGCTCCGTGCACTATGGCTAAAGCATAGTAAGCTGCATTTTTATCATTTTCACTGAATGACAACGCAAGAAACTCTTCTGCAAATCTCTCCATCTCCACTGGAGACAAAAATGAGAGTTCATCCATGTAAGCGTGCAGGACCAGGGCACCTCCATTGGACTGATGTTCCTCGTGAATGAAATTACTGAATTTAGTGCCAGTCTTCAGGAAGCTGCTGCGGACAGAGTGCTCCTGGTGTGTCACAAACGGGGTTTGTACTCCCTGGGGTATCCGGTATTCCTGCATGCCCAAGTTCAGTCTGCACAGCTGCTCATCCTTCAGGTACCTGAAGGATTCCTTGTTCATTTCCAGGTTGTCACACTGTCCTTGAGACAGAGTGTCCTTGTCAATGCGAGTGAGCCCAGCACACACTGTCTGCACCTCTTTGTTGTACATCTTCAGGCGTTTTCCCCTCACATCTTCCCGGTGTTTCTTTTTCTTTTTTTTCTTTATCTTCTTCATAATAAGACTGTCAGCTCGCTGGGTTTTGCCATTTTCATCTGGAGTTTCTGGCAGCAACAATAAAGAGAAGATTAGAGTTCTGCAGTTGCAGCATATTCACCCCAAAAGAATTCAGGCCTCTCACTTGCTGAAGGGATCTATTCCCAGAGAGACTGACCAATTGTAAACCACTGCATTTTTGGTTTTATAATCAAGTCAAAAGTCAGGGTATCTACAATTATAGAAATAAAGCCTTGAATTAAGGAAAACTTCCAAAACTCTAGCTTAATATTTTAGAAATATTTCAATTTTTAACAGATTTATTAGAATACCTTTAAAATGAGTCTGTATTTCAGAATACCTGTAATTAAGTACATTAATAACTTCCGACATTTAAGGCAGTGCCATACAGGGGAAGAGGATAAACAAGTACGTGTAACATTTAAACATTAAGACTTTCGTTACAGAACACTTCCCTGATTTTGGACACACGATACAGAAGCAAAACACAGTAGAGCTGAAGAGGTACAAGCTTTACTTACATTTAGAGGTAAAAATATTTAAGTAAATCTTAGACTGCTGATCTTTTAAAATTAAAGACCCAAATCATCACATCAACAGCTTCAGTCTTATAGTTAACTATTCAGTTAATGGAGAGAAAGAAATTAAGAGGCTGTTTTGGTTGTTTGGAGGTTTTTTTGAGGTTAATCAGCCTCTAAAAGACCGAGAGATAAAATGTAAAGAAGTAGTTCTGTCAGGCAAAATGGAACAGTTTAAGTTGTTCTTCTTTCAAGAATAAAAATTAATTCAAATAACCCTTAGCAAGGGACAAAGGTAATTAGAAAACTTGATGCTTCAGCTGTTAAAAACTCAATTGCCAAGACAAGATTTTAATGTGCCTGAATCAAAGAACCATTTCATCCAACGATGCCCATAAATCTCCAGGAGCTGTGCTACCAGGATAGCCATGGGGATGAGAACAACCTGCTGCTCAAGGCAACACCTGACCAAAGATGCAGTAACTAAAGTTTTACAGTTTCCCCTGAGCACAGGGCTTTGTCCTAATAAAATTTCCTTTCTTTGGCTGCACATTGCTATTCCCTCTTTATTCTCTTAGAGCATTTAAGTCAAAGAAAAAAGTCATATTACACTGTTTTATGAGAAAGGGTGTAGCGATAAATACAGGCAGCTCCAGGTTCTTTAGTGTAACCAGTGTTTAACTGGATCATTACTGGTTTGGTCTCGGAGCTTGTTACTAGAGAGGGTTGACCTTCATAACAGCCTGGTGTAAGGAACAGAGTTACTCATGGAGCAAAGAAAGAGCCGATTGCTTAATCCTCACTTCATACAATAGTCTTAGGACCTGAAATACAAGTTTTCATCATGCTGCTGCAGCCCTTGCAAACAGCAAAGGGCCTGATCTTTCCATTCCAGGGAAACCAGGAAAAGCGGGGTGGTATCACTTGTTTTGGGAAGTCAGCTGAAACAGATCTTGGAATGAGGTTTTCTGCTCGACTCGGATGTGAGCAGTGCACGAGTTTGCTCGGTCACTGGACTCTCAAGTACAGTCACTTCTTTACTCACTGAGTGAACGTGCAATTCACACACCAGATATTTGTCCTGGTGGGACCAGAGATCCCAAGGTGGAACTAAACAAGAATTTCATGCCACCACTGAGCTGTTGGGAATACTTCCCTATGCACATTTCCAAGAACATTTGGTGGTTAAAGGTCTCTTATTTTAAGCATGTCTGATTTTAGGTATAGTTTTAAAACCTCACACATTCTAATTCAGAGTATCTTCCTGTTCGAAGTCATAGCCTAATAACAGACAGAGGAATCCTTGCATTTGGGCGCTTCTAGTGAACATTTGTCTGTTTTCAGGATAAAAGCTGCCCTGGCTGCTACTGGATCCACTGAACACAGCAGAGCCCCACTGTTACAGTGAGTAACTGCTGTATTCAGTGAAGCTAAACAGTGACGTTATAATAATGCCTGGCAATCTCGAAGGAAATATAGTTTTAATTATTCCTTTAAATAAACAGAAAGTCTCCAGCACCTCAAACACAAAAAAGATGTGGACAGGTCACTAAACGATGGGCTCAGCAGTGAGGCGGAATGACAGCAGTGCCAATAACTCAGCTACTCTAAAATGATCACAAATCCCACAACAGAACCAGAACCACTGTTAAACTGCAAAAACAGTGGGGATGTTCGCTGTCACCTGGGGCCACAGATAAGCATGGTATAGTCAATGTAATAGGTAATTTAATTAGATTATACATCAAAATAAAAACTGATAGTCAGGAAAAGAAATACAGTCCCCTCCCAAAAGGCACTACCCTTACAGCTGAGGACAGGCAGTGAAGAGCTTCAGATTAGCAAACAGCTTTCCTTTGCAAATCTGGAATTTTGATGCTCATTTTCACGCTGTTTAAGCCTTCATTAAGAGGCCTTATTTAATTCTGGGTTAGAACTGACACAGTGACACTCCAATCTACACAGATACACTGCTCCAAACTTTTGCTTGATAAACACTGATAAAACTGCAGAGGTTTACAATCAGAAGCTTTTATAGCCATTATTCAAGCACAATGGTGTGGAAGCATTAACCAGCGGAGAAAAGCCTCTCCTAGTAAGTTTTGTCTGTTCTTAAGACAGTCCTATCTAGAGTTTACTCTACAGACACTTGACTTCTGTAAGCAAGTGCATCTTTGGTTTCTTTGGCACAAAACCTGCCGATACACTCCTCAAGCATAATTCACCACATTGTATTCTTAATTATAGCAGCTTCTGCAGCCATTTTTTATCTATGTTGCTCTCTCCAAGAAGCTTTTTACTATAACAAATCTCTGAGCAGAACCAAAACAATCACTCTGTACTGTAAAAATAAAAATAAACAAAACCACACACAGCACACACCAAAATCCTGAGATATTTTGGCCTTTCTAATTAAAGAAAACACAGAATAATTCGGGTTGGAAGGCACCTCTGGAGATCATCCAGCGCAACCCCCCTGCCAAGGCAGGGTCACCTGGAGCAGGTGACACAGGTTTGGGTTTGGAATATTTACAGACAGGGATTCTCCAGGACCTCCCTGGGCACCTGTTCCAGTGCTCTGACACACTCCATTGAAAGAAATTCTTCCTCATGTTGAGGAGGAACTTCTTGTGTTTTAGCTTATGGCTACTGCTCCTTGTCCTGTTGCTGGGCACCCCTGAAAAGAATCTGACACCATCCTCTGACACCCGCCTTGGAAATATGTGTACAGAATCACGAGAACCCTTCGCAGGGCACTTATCAAAACCAACAAAATAAAATTTAAAAAACCCCCAGCAGCTCCTCACACGTTCATGCAAGCATAGAGGAAAGAAAGCTTTACTCCCACAGCACTTGCAGCTGAACCTGCGATGAGGGCGATTCTGACAGCAGCAGTGGCAGGAGCAGCGCGGCCACCCCGCGCTCCGTCCCGGGGGCAGCACCGCCGTGCCCGCTACGACACGGCCGGACC
>VZTD01003341.1:465541-493990 GCA_013397725.1 Rhagologus leucostigma | reverse complement strand
AGGGCGGGAAAGCGCTGAGGGAGCGCGGATCCGAGGAGTGGGGAGGGGTAAAAAACTTTATTTTAACGGCGGTGCTGCTTGTTCTAAAGTGCTTCGTCCATTAAACACCGACCGCGGGGTGCTGCGGGGGCTTTTCCTGCGAGGGAGGTGATGTGGAGCTGTTGGAGCGAGCCTAAGAAGGCCATCCCTGTCCATGGCAGGGGGATGGAATAAAATCACTGAATCGTAGAATGTTAAGGGTTGGGAGGGAACTTAAAAATCTCGTTTCACCCCCTGCCATGGGCTGGGGCACCTTCCGCTACACGAGGTTGCTCCAAACTCCGTCCATCCTGGGAGAAACAGGAATATGATTTGGGAAAAAGCTTTCACTGTTTTCTGCTGTTAAGAAAACCCGTGACTTCAGTAATAAAAAAGGCAATATTGGCTATTCCTCCAACTTTAAACCAGCTGAGTTTTCCTTTCCAGCAGTGGTCAGAAGATTCCTCTTGACCAAATTCCCCAAATGCCACCTTTTTTTTTTTTTTCTTCTGTATTTACAGGAAAACAATCATATAAAGCAATTTTCAGCATCTTTATCCCTCCACTGATAGAAACAGCTGTAGAATCTGCTGAGGAATCTGGCAAGAAATCTTGTCTTCCCTGTTCCCACCTGAAATTCCGTGCTGGAGAATCGCAAATCCTTAAAAACAGCATTGTTTTTAAAACACAGTAATATTTTGCTTGCTGTTGTGGTGTTTCGGGATTTTTTTTCCAGATGGAAGAAGAGCTGGGTCAGCCAATTGTGCAGTCCAGGTACACCGGTTTAGTTTCAGGATTCGGTTTAATTAGCAGGATCAATGACCATCTTAAGACTTATTGTCCAAAAATCCAGACAAATGCTCTGATTCGCTCAGATGAAAAAAAAGAAAATCTTATATTATGTCTAAAATCTGGGATGCTACTTCCCTCTTAGTCCAAGTAATGTAAACATTTCAGTGTCTTTGATTACAGTAGACCTACAAATGTGAATGAGGGTCTTGGTCCACCTCACTCTGCTCCATTGGCTTTCCAGATCATTCCATCATCTTCACTGGGTCCCATCATCGGTTTATGCTCAAATCCATCCTTTTGAAGTGATTGCATTCCAAAACACAACAAAAATATGTCCCTCCTTAGGATAAAACTTGTATTCCAAGGCTTACCTTCCATCCCATTGTGAATTAACTGAAAGGTGCTGGTACTTTTATACTCTTTACTTTAAAACTCCAGTTTTAAATTCAGTGAATGTGCAAGTAGTGCCTGAGCTGCCAACACCGTGAAACAGCTTTTGATGTGTTTATTTTGATGGAAGCCTCACTGGGATGGGCATTCCAAGTATTTCAGGAGGACTTCACAAATCAATGCCAAGTCTATAAAACGCATCTAAATCTTCCATGCTGGGGGTGGATTTCTTGGTCCTTTAGGTTTTGAAAATCGATTTGCAAAGCCTAGGAAGAAATTATATGTAATTTTAATGCAACAAATTCTGTATGTTATAGATGCTGATTATGTAATCCCTTAAAATAACACAGGATTTGAAAATACTTGTAACTTCAGATCTTTCCTAAGCTTTAAGATATGACAGAAAAGCAACATCCTGTAGTTGTGAATAAAATTACAAATGTGTAAAAACTAAATGTGTAAAAACCAATGAGCATTATTTGCAATATTTGTAGTTTGTAGGTGTTCAGCCTGGCATTTAGACTTCCAAGAACCAGGTTCTTCCTACCAAAACACGAACAGGAAAACATACCAAAGTTAAGGAAAGACCTTGGAGAGTTTGTCGGGGCAGGTTCTGATGATTTTGTCACTGAAGATGGACTGCAGATGCCTAGAAGTAAAAAATGAGACTGGAGCAGTTGGTCACTGGTAATTCCAGAGCCGAACTTACGGAATCATGGAATTCTTTAGGTTGGAAAAGGCCTCTGAGATCATCCAGTCCAACCATCAAACCAGCACCAAGCCCCATCCATCTTGGCCTTGGACACTTCCAGGGATGGGGCAGCCACAGCTTCTCTGGGCACCCTGTGCCAGGGCCTCCCCACCCTCACAGGGAAGAATTCCTTCCTTAATTTGTTCAATCCCATATTTGCAGGGAGTGGATTTACTGCTGCAGCAAGATCTGCTGAGAAAACGTTGGCTCAGAAGTGCTTTAAACACTTTTTAGCAGTCCTGTTTTCAAGATAAGCATTTTAATTTTAGATCAAAGTGATTTTAGTGAGAGATTCCTTATTTGTGCTCCAAACAGACTGGTCAGAATCCAGGCTGGGGCTCACATTCTCCCAGCATCCATATCTCCCATTTGTAGGGTCCTGCAACACAGGTTTGAATGAGCTTAAGAATTTGGTAATTTGTCCCCAAGGCACCCAAAGGGCAGCATAGCATCATTTTGACATTCCTACAACAGCTATGGGTCTCCAGGTGAGAAGGTGCTCAGCTGGCACAGCTCTGTGTGTCCTGCTCCAAAGTGCGGGGAATTTCACACTGGAAAAGTTCACGTTCTTGGTATTTCCATCTCACACATTTAAATACTTGCTTAAATCCATTGGGAAGATATTAGCCTGAAAGACTTACTTTTCCTCACATTTTTCAGTATCTTCAAGCTCTGTTTAAAAAAAAAAGTAGAAAAAGGCTAGTTGGAAAAAAAATGTAGGAAGCAGTGGATCGGCTACTGTAGTAAAGGGAATTCACTGGTAAATGTACAAGTATCACATCTCATAAAAGCAAACTTTGTGCCACTCTCTTTGGCTTTTTCCTTGTCATCCCAAATGCCGCCAGTTTGTATTTTTCTTGCTGTTTCCCTCAAATGCTTTTCTGTTCCACCATAAGATCCCAAAGTACAAGCTCACGAGGATAATTAACGGGAGCCTCAGCAAGAGGAGGCTGGTGATGGTTCTGTCCTTGTAGGACAGACTCAGACTCCACTGGAGCAACTTTTTCCCAGAGGAACTGGCACTCGGGTGGATGGAGTTCCGAGGCATAACCACTGCCCCGGGCAGGGCTGTGTTACCCTGTTCCCACTGCAGACATGGAGGGTGTTTGCACTTCTACACCAGAATATTTTTATTACTCTTGTTTTCTTGCCCTAAACATGAGCGGTCTCAAAGCAGGGCCCTCTTCCTCCAGTTTGCAGTGAGAGAGCAGCAGCAGCAGCTGTGCCAGAGCCAGCTCTTCTCTCACCCTCTCCAGTTTCCACACCTTTTATTTTGTTTCTTTTACCTTGCTCCTCCTGAAGCATTTCATGAGTTCCTTGGATGGTGTTTCGGAGCCCTTGTTCTCCAAACCCGCAGGACTCGAGGAATTTCTTGCAGCAGGCTGCAGACCTGGGAACATACACCATACATACATTTTCAGTGGTCATTTGTAAATCCTCCTGCTTTTTCCCAAGAGCTTTGTTGTCGCTTTTCATCTCCTCTAATGCAGCACTTCTAGAAATTTTCTGCAGGTTCCCTACTTGTGTTTATTTTCATTGTATTTGCTGAACTCTCCTGCAGGGAAGTGCTGAAGCACTACATTGTAATGCTTCGAACAAGTGGGCCATGCTCTCAGAAACCTACAGGTTTAGGTGTGAGTGTAAAATCTCAGTTACATCCTGGTTAAAGAGCTCAGCACTTACTTGCTGCCTCAGCAAGGACAAACGACTCCGGGGTTCTTTCAGGAAGCGGAGGAGGAGAATTAGAGCGATCCTGGGTTGTCTCTGAGAGAGCAAAGATAAAAGACTTGGTTACCTAGCTTTAAAATAATATATATATAAATTATAACCAACCAGCATATCTCAGTTGTCTCAAAGGAAACTCAAAACATGCAAAGGGGAGGCTGCAAGGAACATTCTCATGTAGAGGATGAGGCAGGAGCTGATCAGGAAATATAAAACTACCAGTTCATTTGGTTGCAGAACTGTTCTGGTTAGAACTATTTAGTTGCAGAACTATTTCACAACAGCTTCCATTGCACTGAGCACAGATCTTAAACACATTTACTAAATAAAGCAGTTTCAGAAAAAAAGCAGGTCTTAGTTACAAAGATTATCCCAGTGTTAAAGTTATACCTGTTCGTGGGCTCCAAAGCTTCACACTCTGGAAACAAAAAAACAAGGCAGGTATTTAAAATTCCCACATCCAAATGTTGTTTTCTTGCACACAGGGAAGCCAGAGAAGACGAAGAAAGGATGTGATGTGCAAACACCCTCCCACACACACCTCCACGCTCATGTAAAGGAAGACAGACTTGTGCCTTATTCTTCCACTTCACAGAGCTGTCGCTCAGCTATGGGATGATCAAGAGATGCCTAAATTTTGTTCAGCTCCTGCTGGTTCCACGGGGCTGTGTGAAGCTCAGCAGAACACCAATGTCCTATCTTTGTTATCCTTCTCTAAATGAGGGGCAGTATGTTTATTATCCTGTACTGGTCTTAGAATCCCAAAAAATAATGTTTGGAGTAAAGTAGATGTTGGCAGGAAGGGGCTGGACTGAGGCCACGTCTTCTTTCCAATCCTGAGCCCTGAAATCCCTGGAAGTGTTCAAAGCCAGGCTGGACAGGGCTTGGAGCAACCTGGTCTAGTGGAAGGTGTCCCTGCCCATGGTAGGGGGGTGGAATGGGATTATGTTAAGAGTCCCTTCCAACCCAAACCATTCCATGGTTCTGTGATTCTATGAAATAATTTATGGCAAGTACAAAGTGCCAAAACTAGAGTATTTCTCACAGAAGGAGACATGATAAGGAGATTGGCATAGGAATAGACCTGCAAAAGAGGTAAAAAGCCACTTACTTACCTTGCATGGTCTCAGTCTCACAGAGTCATGAAACCCCTCTGAGTGAGACTCACCACTCCACTCCCAGGACGTTCCGATATTTGGATTTCTCTCTGGAAGCTGGAAATCCGAAGAGGCCTGAGGAAATTGTCCTAGAAACGATTGAACACCAGAGATCATTTCTCACCCCAGGCAGCCGGAGCACAGGCACTGCCGGGTGCTGCGGAACCACACCGATGTTGGGTGAGCCCTCAGTGCTCCTCAGACCCACATTTAATGTTGTTGATCACTTACCCGACTCACTGGCCACAATGAAGGACTCGGGGGTGCGCTGGGGCAGGGGTGGAGCATCATCATCATCGTCTGGCTGTGGCAGGGGGGCTGATTGGAGAGACACAGGTTACTGGCATGGCAGGACATGAGGGACACCACAGACCTGTATACAGGAGGGGGCTGCTTCTGCCCTGCCATGCCCCAGAGGTTGAGGTTAACACCTCTAAACTTTGGTAAAACGTCCAAGTAGCTCTCAGCACCAATTGCACAAAGAAAATGAGCATAACCCAACACAGCCAGGCACGCAGCGGGTGGTTTCGCTGATCCTTGGCTTGGGCTGCAGCTCCCAGAACTTCCCAAGGGCGCTGGGATAACGAGCGTGTCTTTGTGACAGTGAATGCCGAGGGGCCTGGGCACGGCAAAGCGAAGCAAGTGCCAAAGCTGTGGACAACAGGAAATGTCCGACTGGACCAGGACTAACCAGATCAAGGAGTAATTCCACCTTCCTCATATGACAGGTGATGGATTTAAGGATACAGGTCTGGGCACAAATACTTGTGTTGAATCATGGAATCATAGAATGGGTTGGGTTGGAAGGGACCTTAAAAACCATTTAGATCCAACACTCCCGCCATGGGCAGGGGTGTCACCCAGTAGATCGGGCAGCTCAGGGCCCCTGAAGTCCTGGATTTCTTAATCTCAGTGAGATTTCAGTGTCCCCCGCAAGACACTCTGCAGCAAAGAGTGGGGTTTGACCTGAAAATTAGATCCTCAGAAAAAAAACATTTCTGGGAGCTTTCTGAATGCTTTTTGGAGCACCTTGGTGTAAGAATTGGTCAGCATAAGTCACCGCCTCCCTGTGAGAGCTGTTCTGAGGTGACACATCGGTTCAGAGCAGCTGTGTAACTCGAACACCAAAATTACACTGTTCTAAAAGTGCTTGTGGGAAAAAATTAAGGCAGGATGAAAAGAGTGTGAGGATGAAACCAGTTGCTCCCTCAGCTCCCATGAGAGCCCAGTCCTGAGGAGCAGCTACAGCCCTGCCTGGACACCAGATGACCACACTGACCACTCCCTCCAGCACGCCCACGTCCAGAGTGACCTGGTCTCACGTGTCCCCTTGTCCCAGTAGCACTCACCCAAGGGGAACATCCTCTCCTCGTTCTCGGGAGCATGGTGGGACGATGGGGAGCTGGCTGTGGTGGGCTGTAGTGGGGCACTGGCAGAGCAAGAAGGGAGGAGCTCATCCTGCCCCTCCAGAAAGGGAAACACGAGGGACGTGGGGTTGTCTGGAGAAAGTGATGAGAAGTAGGGGTCTTCTGCTGAGCACAGGTGAGGGTGAGGGCATTGCCCCTGGTTCCTGTGGCCTGGGAGGGCGTCTGCTGCTCGTCTGGAGGAGTTCAGGTCCACAGGGGAAAATCCATCCTGGAAGCTTGAGTGACTGGCTTTTGGCCACTGTGGACTCCAAACAGGCTTGGCATCCCCTGCATCCCATTCCCAGTCTTCTCCCTGCTGCCCCAGTGCTAGAGGGGTCGACACAGTCCATGCCAGAGGTGCCCTGGCACCAGGCCCCCTCCCGCCTGCTCCCTTTGGCTCCAGGTCCAGCTCCCAGCTGCGGCGTTTCTGAGGGGCATCTCCAGCACCCCAGGGCTCGCCGGCAGCTGCCTTCCTGCAGCTGATGAAGTTCAAAGCACCGAAGGAGATGGCCTGTCGGATGGGGGGCACGCCCTGGGCAGAGCTGCGCTGTGCCCCCGTGGCACACAGCGAGGGCCGGGACGCTTGGCTCTGTGCCACCAGAGGGACACGCTGGTGCCCATCCTGCTGCGGAGGGAGATGTTGGTGTGGAACCTGCTCCTCTCGCTCTGAGCTGCAGTAAAGCACAATAAAGTGGTGTGGAGTCAAAGCCGTCAAAGGCTCAGGAAATGTTAGCCCACTAACAGAGCCCACAGCACTGCTCCCAGGAGCAATTCTCTCAGGAATGCAGAGCCCAGCTCTGCCTCAAGCGAGGAGCACGGGGAAGGACTGTGCTCCATTCCAACACCGTTAAATGGTGAGCAGGGGAGGCCCTTTTATGCCAGCAAACGGAACCAAAAAGCAAAATTATTTACAGAAAGAGGACACTGCAATCCCAAACTTGCCCACAGAGAGATCCCACCACCCTTGGAAGCTGCTGGTATTGGGAAGTTGGATCCTCAGGATTGCTCTTCCTGTAGCAAGGGGCACTGGAGTGGAATGTGCAGATGGAAGATGGGACCAGTGTGGGGGCATTCCATGCCAGGCAGAGGGCTGGGATGACCCAGCCCTCGGTGTCTCCATGTGCATGAGACTTTTTTATACTGTTTTATGCTGTTTTCAGTTTGTATGTGAAACACTGTGTGAAACAAAGCCCAGGGCAGAAGAAGGGGACTGATAATGGTACACAGGGAAGAGCCTGAGACACATCAGTGAGAAGAGCAGGAATTATTATGAAATTAGGAAAAATTTCATCGCTGAGGGGGTGATCAGGCATTGGAACAGGCTGCCCAAGGAAGTGGTGGAAACACCATCCGTGGAAGTGTTCAAAAAACACGTAGATGTGGCACTTGGGGACATGGCTTAGTGTTGGACCTGGCAGTGCTGGGTTAATGGTTGTGCTCGGTGGTCTTAGGAGACTTTTCCAACCTTTATGATTCTATGAATTATGTTAGGAACAAGCATGAAAGTCAAAGTGGGACTCAAGGAAGGCAGCAGATCCTGAGAGCTAAAGTGTTCCAAAGCACACATCAAAAAGTTCATCTCTCTGAAATCGTGTGGGTGACTGCAAATACCAACCAGGGATACTTGTGCTGAGGCCTTACCAGGTGAGTAAACTCAGCCCATAAATGTCTTCCACTGGAGTCAGGACTGGCTTGGCTACAGGATGCCCTGCTCCTTCCTAGGGAAAGGAAATGTTGGCAAACAAGAGTGAGGAGGCAGAATGCAAAGAACACCAACGTGCTTCTTCAGGAGCTGGAATTTTTGCCGACTACTTCTAATTACTAAAGCACTTGGAAAATGACCAGCACCAGCTTGAAAACACCAAGGTGGAGCTGAAAACTGCAGACAGAACTTCCTGAAGAGCAACTCCTGCCAGCACCTTTCTGAAATGAGAGCTCAGCGAGCCCTACAACCATCCAGTGGTGCCAAACAGCTGGCAGGCAGCCTGTGCAGGCACTCTGCCTTCAGGGGCCCACACTGGGCGAGCTGGGTGCTGGTTTCGTTCGTGACACCAGCTCATGGCCATCCCCGTGCTCTGCACAGTGTCCTCAGAGGAGAGGGAGGTTTAGGGGGGCGAGAGTTTTGGGCAAGAGCTACAAAACCACATCCTGACTTGAAACGTCCTCTGCATTTTGTGTCAGCCCAGCTCTGTGTGACCTTTGCTCACAGACTGTCCTCAACCAGTCCAAAAAGGCTTTTTCCAGTTCTTTTCTCATTTGCTTGGAACATCCTGCAAATCCTATGGCAAAACTGAGGCACGAGTCCCATTGCAGGATCCTCTTCCCAGTTCTTTAGATAAACATTTCTGACAAAATGAGCTCAATGTGACCTTCCAGGCTTTGCTGTGATGCATTTACTTTCCTGGATTTGATCCAGCGAGGCTCATGTCAGCAGTCACGCAGCAGCAAGAGCACAGAAAACCTTAAGCAGAGATGTTTTGGCTATTCATATTAATATGCAACTTCATGCCAAGACCACATTTTTTTCCTCAGAAGTGTAACAGATTTGTGAGACTTTGCCATGTTTTTTCACAAGGTATTTCCCCCTGTGCCCTCCCACAGACAGGCTGTAGTGCTGATTCCTTCACTAGCACACAGGAGGTAACACTTTCAGCCTCACTGCCTCGTGATCCCAAGCTTCCCAACCTGGACCTTCCCAACCTGATCTGAAAATCCCTCAGCTGCTTGCAAGCACTCCATGAAGACAGGTCTTGCTGGCACATCCCCGTGGAAATCAGTCACTCCTGTAGAAAGTTTGTGCTTTTCTATTCACTTACAACATTAAACAATCGTAATAATATATAGAAAATAGAAAATGGTTTTGAGACTGAAGAAAATCTAGGTCTTGTTTGAGATAAGCATTGCACATTCAGGGGAAGAGCTTGATTCTCATGAGTTAACTTCAAAAGAGACTCAGTTTGGGTATCAAGGGGAGCAGAAAATATGGGAATTCATCCCAGGTCTGCAGCAGAAATTGGAGTTAGAGCTGGAGTGCCCAGGCTGCAAGAGGGTGTTTGTCCTGGGACTTTTACCTGTGAAGCAGCAAAATCTTTCTGGGCATCGAGTGCTTGAATCTGCCTTTTGAAGAGCTCAATCACTGCATCGTACACCAGCTCATACTGCTCCTGCATTCCAGACAGAAAAAAATGTGACAGCCAGCACCGGTGGGACCTGTAAATGGCACCTCTTCCCAACCAAGCATCACCCCTGAGAGAAGCTGCCTTTCCTGTCCGTTGCCAGGGTGTGAGTTCTGAGAAGAGGCAGAAGCCACAACTCTCACAGGGCTCCCACTGAAGCATCTGGGGGGTTTTTGGGTGTGCAAACAATGCTGTTCTGCATTGAGCTTCCTCTTCAGTCTGTTGCAGCTGAGAAAAGTTCCCACTTTATTGCCTGGACAGTCCCTGGTCACAGCGTAAGCGTTCGATAAAACACACTGTGAGCGCTGTCCCAGCTGTCCACGAGGAAATGCTCGGCTACCAAATTAATTTCTGCAAAATCGTTGTTCTGTTCAGAAAAGGGACTTTGCACAACGTCTCCGCACCCCAGCTCCCACCAGCACTGCTGCTCTGGGTTTCCCTGCCGTGAACCCTCGTTGGGAAAAGGTGAGGTCCCAGCATGGGCCAGTTGGTGACATTCCCCAAACATACCTTGGTCTGCACTATGCAAGGTCTTTGTGTGCGCATTTCCTGGATCAGACTGAACACACTGAAGTTCACTGGAACAATCTGGCGAAAAAGAGAAAAGACAAAATGGTTTTAAACTAAAAGAGGAGAGATTTAGATTGGATAGTGGGAAGGAATTGTTCCCTGTGAGGGTGGTTGGGCCCTGGCGCAGGGTGCCCAGAGAAGCTGTGGCTGCCCCATCCCTGGAAGTGTCCAAGGCCAGGCTGGATGGGGCTTGGAGCGACCTGGGCTAGTGGAAGGTGTCTCTGTCCATGGCAGGGGGCTGGAAAGAGGATCTTTAAGGTCCCTCCAACCCAAGTCTTTCCGTGATTTCTATGATTTCTCTGATAAAAATTACAGACAGGTCTAATTCCACGAAGCTTCCACGTCACAACACAGTTCAGAGCACTGTCTGAAATCCAGGCCTGGTACTGCAAGAATTTTTAACAAAGGGCCTGCTTTAAGTGCTATTTTATTTGTTACAAACCATCCTCCTCCCTCCTGTCTCACGCCCCAAAGGAAATACTCTTTTTACAACAGCTGTGGGCAGCACGAAGGACATGATGCTGATTTCCCAGGTGGATGGATTCAGGGAGCTGTAGAACAGGAGACAGCAGGCTGTCCTCTGAGTCCCACCAACATGCCCTGAGGCCAGGGATTACTGCCTGTGCACCATTATTGGAGAGTCAGAGTAAAGCAAGGTGGTGGTTTGTAAACACTGAGTATCTGATGTGTAAGTGCGGAGAGACAAATACAGACAGTAAAGGTGTATTGAAGAGTGAAGGTCAGCACAGGGCCACATGCTGGGAGCTGAAGGCCTGGCCAGAGGGAGCAGTGGAGGGGGGATTCCGCCCCACTCGTGTGATGCTGTCAGTGTCTAGAGAGAGAGGAGTGGCACAAACTGGGCGTGGGGAATCAGCACTTCGGCCACCGCCGTTCTCCAGTCAGGCCATGGGGAGCTCCTGAAATCCGTCTGAGTGCAGTCAGAGGGGGTGAAAGGGAGAGGGAAGGCTGGGGAGGGACAGAGGGGTGCAGGTGCCATCGAAGGCAGCGAGGGGTTGGCACTCACCCCGTCCTTCAGCAGCTTCTTGGTGTAGTCGATGACGCAGATGACGCCAGTTCTGCCGCAGCCAGCACTGCAATGACAGCCACAGCAGGGTTGCCAACACAGCTCAGAGGGTGGGCACTCTGTGTTTTCTGACAGGGATATTTGGAGAAGACCCACAGCCACCTGTGACCCTCCCGTCCACACAGCAGAAGGTGCAGACCCACACGATGCTGCAGCTTCAGCCCACGCAGGGCTCTGCTGCACGGGGTTGGGAGGCACAGCTCATCCCCAGAGAACTGCTCTCAGTCCTCCTGTGCTGACCAGCCACACACGGACATGGCCGGTGGTGGTGGTCTCTCACCCACTCTTCTCACTCTCTACAACTCCTTGGCAGGAGGGTGTAGCCAGCCAGGTGTTGGTCTCTTCTCCCAACTAACAATGGACAGGACAAGAGGAAATGGCCTCAGGTTGCCCCAGGGGAGGTTTAGATTGGATATTAGGGAAAATTTCTACACCAAAACCATTGTCAAGCACTGGCACAGGCTGCTCAGGGCAGTGGTGAAGTGACTATTGAAAAGATGTGTAGATGTGGCACTTGAGGACGTGGTTTAGTGGTGGCCCTGGCAGTGCTGGGCGAATGGTTGGACTCAACCATCTTAAAGGACTTCTCCAACCTAAACAATTCCATGATTCTGTGATTCTCTTGCTGGCCTGCTGCTGCCTCCTTCCCTGCCCCCTGGCCGTGCTGGCTGTCCTCAGAGGAGCCCTTTGCCTTAGGGCTCCCTACAAGAGGAGCTTGGCTGTGGGCTTGGCCATCTTCCCTGCTCTGTGACCCCTCGGGACGTGGGAGCACTGGGGTCTGGGGGCCAGCAGCCCTTCCCTGCTGGCAGCCAGGTCACCCACCTGCAGTGGATGCAGACAGGGACACTGTCATCGGGCTGGTAGCAGCGAATGTCCGTGATGAGCTCCAGGATGGGCTCAATGGATGAGGGGACGTGGTGGTCCGGCCAGTTTTTGTAGTGGAAGTGGTAGATGGTGCGGGTTGCCTGCAGGAGAAGAGCAGTAGCAGGGTCTGGGATGTCGGCATGGCAAGGGAAGCTGGATTTCTGCTCCATCTCCAGCTCCCATCTGCATCAGCAGGCAAAGGGCAGAGGAACACTTTGCAGCTGGTTTTGCTGCAGGAGCCGTTTTATGACATTCTTGGACTCACTCACCCGGAGTCTGATTTGCCATGACTGACAAACAGCTTAGAAACTGAGGTCTGAGTTAATGAATTTTTCACTTTCTTTGTTCCCTCAACTGCTGTCAAATCTAATTCAGCAGCCTGAGCAGTGTAAAATTTTCTGCACAAAATGTACCATATTTTAATGTATTATTTATATAACAAAGCCGGCCCAGTTGCATTTTCTGCCCTGACCTTCCCTCCTTACCTCGTTCAGGGTCACCTTTAAAGTTCTAATCACATACTCATTCCTCTTCTCCTCAACCTCCTGCAGAAGAAGAAGTCAGAGTCACATTTTCCATGGGTGCCCCGGGGCGGGGCAGGGTGCTGAGGTGGCTGCACTCACACACGTGATGGAGAAAGGGCCACAGTGCAGGGGGGAGCCGTCCACCTCCGCCCAGTACCGCTCACACTTCTTCTGTTGGGACAAGCAGGGTGTGTTTGGTTATTCCCCACTGGCCCAGCTGTGCTGTCTCCTCTTTCGCTTTTCAGGACAAAATTCACACTGGGAAGAGGCTCAGCTCTTGCTGCTCTCCAGCTCCAGCCTCCCCTTCCTTGGAGCTGCCACTGCTGGTTTTCCCTTTCCAGAGAGATTCTCTATGCTACTGGAAATGGCTAAAGGATTTCATGGAATCCCAGACTGGTTTGGTTGGAAGGGACCTTAAAGATCATCTCATTTCACCCCCTGCCATGGGCAGGGACATCTCCCACGGGACCATTTGTAGCTGGAGACCCAGGAAACAGCTCATATCAAACAGAAACTCGCTGTCACTAATGGGATTTAATAAAAATCTGCATCTCTCACCCTGCCCTGGCACTCAGAGGCCAACTGTGACATGCTACTCACCTTCCCCATTTCAAACTCCATACAAGCCATGACAACGACCTGCAGGAAGAAGGTTCATTGGAAAAGTCTGAACACAAGTTTCTTATCCAGGCAGCGAAATTAAACTCATCTCTTGCGGGTACTTATCAAGGAAACTCTGCGGGCTGCCTTCCCCCGAGCCCTGACTGCCAGACAAGTCACACTGGGACATCACCCACAGCCTGGCACAAGGACCTCCCCAGCCAGAGCCCAAAGGCAGGGACAGCCACCAGCAGACTCCTGCCTTGGCACTAGCGGGAGGAGGCTGACGGGAGGGAGGTGGGACACACCCAACAGCTGGAGTGAAACCCTGGCTCCAGAAACAAAGGGCTTCTGGCTGGAAGGGCAACTCTTTTTTAAAAAGAAAGGACATATAAACTTTATATTTAAGTACAAATCTGCACCTTACCAGGACTTCATACTCCCAAATCATCCTCCAAAAGTCAATGACAGTAGTGGGGAGAGGACCCTGGGTTGCAATGTACGCTCTTGGCCCGTAGACACCCTGGAACATTCAAACCAGACATGGACACATCTGTGCATAGTTCACCAGCAGAAATAAAGTCATTCCTCTCTCTGAATTTACTTCTATCAGCAAGCCCACTAAGAATGTAGAAGGACTTTCATATAGCTGAGTTCTGGGCACATACATTAACTCAAGCAGTGGTATGCAAAGCAAAGGCAGGGCCGAGCCGGGAAGCTGAGGCTGAGCCAGGGGCTGAGCTGAGACCAGCACCAGTTCTTACAGTGCCTCTGGGAGCCTGAAGGTGATGCGGCCACAGGATGAACCATGATCCTGTTGGGAAGGTCTTTTCTTCCGCAGAAGAGTCCTGGGTCACTGGCATGGAGAATGAAGGGAACCTTCTATCTATCTATCTATCTATCTATCTATCTATCTATCTATCTATCTATCTATCTATCTATCTATCTATCTCAGAAGGATTGTAGGCCCAGGACAGTCCCAAAACACATGGAGCTGCTGATGGAGCACTGTCCCACACTGACCTGCCCTGTTGCTCTCCCTGGCAGCAGGTCCCAGCCGTGCAGCACTGCAAGGTTTCCTGCCTCTGCACTGGTTTCAGCCCAGGTGACTCTGGCCACAGGCAATTTTGCACCACTGTCACCCACCAAAGGCAGCAACAGCGATGAGGAAGTTGGGGCTGTGAACCACAAACTGTTCCACCCACGGCCCTGGCGTGAGCGTGTCCCCTGCCCCATAGCCCAGTGCCTGTGTGCTGCACGGAGGGTTTCTGGAGGGCTCACTGGTTGTGCACGTCTTCTTACATCAGTTATCCTTGAGCACAGCCCAGAAACTCCTGCAGAGCCCTTTGGTTCACCAGAGCCCCCGACCTGCTCCTCCTGGCACAACCCACCGAGGTGGCAGCACCAACACCTTTGCAGGACGAAACGCCACGAAAGAGGCCGTACCTTGATGAAGTTGGCATTGATGTAATGAGAATCTGTGTCGGATGTGATCAGGGACAACTCCACTCTGCTGTGGTCAACTGCAAAAGCACAAGAAGCAGCAGTCAGTGTCTGTCTTTCATGGTCACTGAGTCCTTGGAGGGCAGCACAAGGTGCTTTGGGGGAGCACTCACGTCGGAGAGCTCATCCAGGGCGGGTGGGTGGCTGTGCAAGCAGCTGATGTCCCTCCCACGCCTCCCACAGCCCTGCTCAGAAGCGCCGCTGCCTACACACACAGGAGATGGACAAGATCCTTTTGGAGAGTGGGGGAGGCTTTAGGGGAGAGCTGCAGGTGCTGCCACTACCCCAGTGCAACACTGATCCCCTCTGACCATGCAGCAAGCCAAGCCCAAAACCACCTAAAGGCACTCCGGGCTCAAATCAGGTCTGTGGGGTTAGATACAACGGTTTGAAAGCTGGACTCGATCTTGGAGGTCTTTTCCAACCTTAATGATTCTGTGATTTACTTTCTTTTCCAAGTTGGAATGGATGAAAGAGACAGCCTGCTCTGATCCTGGGACAGACTGTCCTTTGGAGACCCCTGCACCAAGCCAGGACAAGCCACAGCAGGTTTTGCCTGTTGTCTGCTTTGTACATCACGGAGACATCGTTGTCCGAAGGCCTTTGGATGCAAGTGGTTGCAATGCTACCCAGAAAGCCTGCAAGGATGATCACTGGAGGATGTGTTTCCTAGTGAATAGGAGTCCTTCTGTCTGTAGAAAATATCACAGAATCACAGAATATCCTGAGTTGGAAAGGACCCACAAGGATCATCGAGTCCAACTCCTGTCCCCGCACAGGGCATCCCCAAAATTCCACCATGTGCCTGAGAGTGTTGGTATGTGCCAAAGTCCCCCAGAGCAGGCACTGCAGCAGCCAAAGCCCCAGATCTGAACAGCAGGACTCAAAGCCAACAGACAGCAGTGAGATGCTCACATCCAACAACTGTGCAGGCAGGCACCAGAGGATGAGAACAAGAAAAGCAAGAAAGACAAAAGGCTGAGTAGGAACATGTGCCATTTCCAACCTACAAGGCAAGATGTCCTTGTATCTGTTCTTCTTGACATTCTCTGGCTGCTCAGACGCTGCTGTAGGGTAGATTTTATCCGATCTGTACTTTGTTGACTGTCTCTTCAGCTTCTGTGATAAAAGAGTGGAACAAATTACAGCAGACGTGCTACAGCCAGCGCACTACTAGAGAGCACATGAGGGTCTCGAGGGGTCACGTTTGCTACCACAAAGCAGGGTCAGCACCATTAATTCTTTCCTGAGTGGCTTTTCTCAGAGCAAGAATAGAGACAGAACCACCTGAGAGCCCCAGCACAGGCTTCTGAAGAATGGAAAGTGTGTGCTGAGGCAGTGCCCACACGTCAGCTTGTGAAGTGACACAAAGCATCGCCCTCACAAGTGAGTGAGGCCCAGGGGAATTACTCTCAGTACAAATGGCACCCAGATCAGAGGAGTGACAATGTCAAAGCGCCTTTAACAAGTGATACCAGAAAGGACAGGTAAATCTATTGATTTTTCTCACTTTGGTAGAGATGCTCCAGTCCGTAGCTGGAAGCAGCAATGCTAAAGCCACTAAGGGAGCACAAGCAACTGGAGCAGAGTGGCTGCATGGACTGATGAAGCAGAAGGGAGAAGGAGGCCTGGGACAGACCTGTAGGGCTGCAAATCTCTCATGTCTGTCATTTTCAGGATAAAGCTGCAGCACTCACAGAGAGTTAAAGCATCTTTCTCCTGGCAAAGCATAGAACTTTATTTCACTGCCACCAGCTTCTAAATAACACATACTATTTGTTACCATCAACTTCAGAAGCACCATCCTCGCTGTATTTTTTCCTTCATATTTTTGTGTCCAGGTTGTTCGTTTTTAATATTAAACTGCAGTTTTAAAACACAAAATTCAGCCACAATACCTGAGGAGTTAAATCTCAGAGATCTGATGGAATGAGTCAGGGAGGAGGTACAGGAGGCCCAGGACAGTCCATGTGTCCAGCCTCTATTAATTAAAAACTGGGGGCAGACATAGTAGGATAGAAACTGTGGGAGCAGGATGGGTTTTGTAACCTCTACATCCCTGTAAGCTTCTGTCTTGGGGTGACTCTATCATGTGTATCTCCTATCATGCTCTATGCCCAAAAAAGTAATATTGAGCTTGAAAAAAAAAACCCAGATGAACTTTCCAAGCTCAGTTTAAAGGCACAGAAAAGGCACAATATTACTTTTCGGGCATAGAGCATGATAGGGGATACACATGATAGAGTCACCCCCAGACAGCTTCCGAGCAATTCCGGTGTTGGTCACATCCTCCCCTGCCTCCTTCCAGTGCACCCCCGGCGTCCAGGGAAAGCTTTTGTGGAAGGGGCATCACTCCATACTAAAGCCAGTCTTCCCAGAGCCAAGGCCCTGAATCATCTGACTTTTCTGTCCCTGAATAATCTGACATGAAACCGCTTGGGAAACGCCCAGGTATGAAAAAGCAAGTGAGAATCACAGAATCATGGAATATCCTGGGCTGGAAGGAACCCACAGGAATCATTGAGTCCAACTCCTGGCCTTGCACAGACATCCCAAAATCCCACCCTGTGCCTGAGAGCGTTGTCCAAACACCCCTGGAGCTCTGGCAGCCTCGGGGCCGTGCCCATTCCCTGGGGAGCCCAGGCAGTGTGCAGCTGTGAGACTGCACAGACGGAAAAAGGGGACTCTGGCAAAACCCCTGTCATTTACAGTAACGTCACCACAATTTGCACGTACAAATGCTTGGTCCCACAAGGAGAGGGCAGGAGTTAGGGGAGGAATGGCACTGAATATTTCTGTCAAGTTTGGAAACACAAGCCAACACGATGGCCTGGTGAGGCCACTGCCTTGCCAAAGTGGCCGCAAATCAGGTCGCTCTGAGAAGACCTTATCCCATACAAGAGGAAATGCAGCCTTGACCGTTTCCACCTGCCATTTTGATCAGAAATTGATACATTAGGCTGCTGGAGCCAGCCTGAGCAGCAGGGCTCAGAGCCCACTGCCTCACATGCACAGACACCCCAGCAGAGAGAGGGGAAACTCAGCAGGCTGTGACAGCGCTTTGTTCCATGGAACAACAGACTGTCACTGCAGGCTCAGATTAATCACTTCCCTCCACCCCAGACACCTGGAAACCAAGCACTCAGCTTTCCCCAAGTGTTTGAAGTGCTGGATTTCGCTGGTACGACAGAGCAGGGCTGGAGCTTATGGGGACCCCTCAGTAACCCGGAGCCCACTGCCAGGAGTCGGTCCAGTGTTTGACACGTCTCAGTTCTCCCAGAGGTACCAGTTTGACCCTTCCCTATGTCTGTTAAAGCTGGGCGATGTCACTGCCTCTCAGAGCTGCCCAGACAGCCTGTCAGAGCCACCCGCCTCCAGCTGATACACCAAGAGCCATCTCCAGCCACCAGCTTTAGCCATGAGATGGTGCGCTGGCATCTGAGCCTCATCCCTGGCACCCGAACCAAAAAATGTATCAGAGAGCTCACAAATTCAGGGCAACGCAGAACTCAGGGGGCGTGGGAGCCATTAGCATTTTTTGCAGCTTTTGCCTTGAGGGAACAAGAAAGTAGTTTCCAGGAGGGGCCAGGAGCACTGCTGGATGTAGAGCACATAGATCCCAGATCCCAGAATGGTTTGGGTGGGAACAGACCTTAAAACTCATCCCGTCCCACCCCCTGCCGTGGGCAGAGACACCTTCCACTATCCCAGGTTGCTCCAAGCCCCATCCAGCCTGGCCTTGGACACTCCCAGGCATGGGGCAGCCACAGCTGCTGGGGGCAACCTGTGCTCTACGGAAACAAGGACAAGCTAAGACAAGGAGAAACCGGAGATCCCTGGCAGGAACTCGGGTGCCACAGGTCTAACAGACTGCAATGGGGAGAAGGGGCAGAGGCTCCATATTCCTCCCTGTATCCTCAGTTCTGTTACCAGGCAAAGTGAAACCGTGTCCGACAAGTGCATTCGCCAAGCAGAAAACAGGAAGCACTCGGGTAATTAGTTAAAAAGCAAACAGTTCAAATGCAAACCATTAAATTCCTCTCAAGTCTTTACATTTCTCTTAGCCCAGTTAACTCCTGGGTGTCTGCTATGAAACTCCTAGGAAATCTCACTGTCACATGTTTGAGAAGCGACCGGGCGATTCCCCCCGAAATGAGCTGACACACTGAACCGAGCCTTGAGTGAACTCACCAAAAACTCCTCTGCAAACTCTCCTCGGCTGAGCTTCTTGCCTTGGACCCTTTCCAGGTTCTGTAGCAGGATCCCCCTTTGGTCCATGGTGCCAGAGCCGGAGCGTGCCTGGCCTGGCCCTCCTGGGAAGGGACATGTCAAGTGATCCGCAGCGGAAGGCACCGCGGGGAGCGCTGGCTGTGGTTTTCTGACTTCATCACAGCCCTAAAGGAAATTAGTGCGTAGCAGATAATCCTGGTCAAACAACACAACAGAACACACGGCACGGGGCCCTTGCGCCCTCTTCTCAAACCACCCCTGCTTGGCATGGGGTGGGCAGCACTGAGGACAGGGGTGGGGATGTGTTGGACACCAGTCCGAGCCCCCCATCGCCCCGATTCCTCCAGCACCATGTCCAGCCATCGCTGCTGGGGTACCCAGGGGTGAGCACAGGGGGCAGCTGTGGAGCATTCACATCCCAAGGGGCTGTGATTCACCAGGAGGGCTTCAAACCTGGAATGTGACTGGAAGAGTCCATAAAACAGCATGGAAAATCCACAGCTCGCCTTCACACTTTTAATGTAGAATCCGGAATGGTTTGGGTTGGAAGGAACCTTAAAGCTCATCTCAATGGACAGGGACACCTTGCACTACCCCAGCTTGCTCCAAGCCCCATTCAACCTGGCCTTGGACACTCCCAGGGATGGACGTTTTAGTCTGTTTTCCACATCAGCTGTAAAATATTTTGAAGGAATCCTTCAGGCAGATGCTGACACCCGAACAGGTGTTACTGCCCTGGACTGCACGACTTCTGAACAGAGAAAAACCATCCATGTGCTTCAGGTCAACTCTTCCAGCCACAGTTCTCCACATCTCATGGCTTTTGCCAGAAGAGAGGATCAAATCTGACCCCAGCAGACTGTAAAGGTCGAATTAATGATGCCAGCCTGATTCACCTCTCACTCTGTAACACTTGAAAAACTCCATAGGCAAAGGGGAGGCCATTCCCAGGTGGGAACAGGAGGCAGAGAGCACAGTTCTGGAAGGCCATCCATCTTCTTTACTTGCAGAAGTGGGGAAAGCTAAACAAAACTAAGCTGAAAACAATTCTCAACCGAAAAAACTCCCCAAAAGATATGAGAATCCATATTTCCAATACCTCATGTGTTGCACAAAGGCTTCAGACTCATTGTACCAAGTCTGATTCTCTCCCTGACTGTAACTAAGGCCATTCAATGTGTCCCCTTCCGTGTTTTCTTGCAGATGGGGTACAGAGCAGCTCCAGGACTTCTGTATTCAGTAGCTAAAAGGCAGACAGCTGCTAATCACTCTTAGTTTAAAATATCAAATGCTAATTTTGCAGGAATAAGTCTTGGAGTCACCCGAGAGGAAGAGTGACCTTTAGAATAACTAATGGAAACATTTGCAGCACTAAGCACTAACCTGGAGGCTTGAGTAGGAGTGAAGCCCACTTTCACTGCTAAATTTAAGAGAAACACGAGAAGAAAAACCAATTGATAACAACAAACTTTACTATTTTTGTTTGTAGTGATAGAGAATCTCTCTTACACATTGCTTAGTGTCGGGCTGTGCTTGCAGTGTCTGGAAGAAGCACAACAGCTTTTCTCCAGTCACATCAGTGAAAAGCCCAAGTTCTCCTCTGGAAAGTTAGCACAGCCCTTTCTGTCAATTGTCCAAGTTCTCCTGAAAACAAACCAGACCCTCCTGTGCATGTGTTTTAGAGAAAGAATCCAAGGCAGGTTTAAAGTGACTGGCAGGAAGAGGATGAAGAGGGCAGGATGAGTGACCCACCACCCACTACAGCCCTCTCCCAGGCTGATTTCATCCCTTCCCCTGCGAGAACACCAACCGGGGGCTGTAAAACTGCTTTTTTATGGCCCATCAGTCATTATTTTGATTCCCACTAGGGGAACAAACTGAGCTTCCAAGATCCTGAGTTAGGGAATTAAACCCTGGGACAGAGAAGCAGAAGGGAAGTTTGGTGCTGACTCCAGCAGGACTTTGTTTAGCAAAGCCGTGCTCCTGGGCTACACACGGCTATGGGCATGGTTTAGTTCCAAATGAAGTCATTTCTGCTAAGATCAGCTGAAATAAATATTTAGAAGTTATTGGCTTCTGCTGACCTGTTCATTCATCAAGAAAGGGGTCTGGATAAAAGAAGCTCCAAGTCCCTTCCCAGACACAGCCCAGACTTGGTGCAGGCACAGCAGAGTAAACAATGGATTGCCAACCAATTATCAGCTATTTTATCCTGAAAACTGCAGAATGCCAGTGCTCCAGTGCAGCTCTCCCTAAGGACAGGGACACGACACAGCCGGGGAAACTTAACAGGAGCCCTGCTCCAGCTGACTGAGGATCTGCCTTTGAGTTCACCTGCAGGTTCACGCCAATTTGGCATATGAGACTGAGATTAATTATTGCCCAGTTGCTTCTTAAAGCTTTGCTTCAAGGAAGGCCAGAGAGAAAAGCCCTGCTGGACACAGAGGCAGGAGCTGGGCTGCAGATCTGCCCTGATCCACAGCAGTGATCAGATCACTCCATCCACAGTCCTGAGGGCTGAAGGAACAAGAAACTCCAGGAATCAGCCAAGAATGATTCACATCTTTATTAAGAAAATCAGAAGTCTGTTTAACAGTGACAGGGTTTCAGTGACGTGCACGGAAGGCACGCTGCCATTTGAAGGTACAATCAAGTCATTCAAAGAAATCAAAAATTACAAGAAATCTGGCAGAACAGAGTTAAAAGAAGCTTGTGCTCCTCACAGAGTACCCTAAAGCCCTGTTAGGTCAATCTCACTGTGCACCTCACCCTCAATCAAGGAGCCTGGCAACAGCACAGGGAGCTGGGGGGAACTTCAGAGAGGGCAATTCTCCACCTCAGTAACACATTTCAACTACAAAACCCATGCCTGTCTCTTGGAAATGGAACATGCTGGTTCTGGTGAGCAGGATGTACCCTGCCCACCCTCCTCTGGCACAGCAGAGCTCTGTTCACCCCTAAGTGAAGCTACTACTGAAATCAGACAGCAAATTAAAACAAATGTAAAGGGCGCCAAGAATGAAACATTCTCTTTTCACTGCACTGTTCCTCTTAATGTGAGATAAGTGGCAGAGTCCTGGTGCCTCTGATGTTTTGGGGTTTTTTAAATTATTTATAATTCTCAGAAAAAACCCTCTCCAAAGCACCCCCCTGAATTCTGCTCAGTTCTGGTTCCACCAGTGATGTTCGTGCCTCATGACAACCACCACGGATGCCACCAGTCCTGTGACTCACACCAGGGTGACCCTGTCCTTTCCCCAGCCCAGAGGGAGGGCAGACCCTTCACCCTGCCCCGTTCCCCAGCCCCAGCTGCAGCTTCCCCCACACCACTCAGGCTTTCCAGGCCGCGGGCGGGGCTGCCAACACTCTGCAGTTTGAAAGTACCAAACCAGCACTGGGTATGGCAAAAGAAGCCAGAGAAATCAGCTGTTCCTGTGTCCTGAGCATCGTGAGCATGCATCCCGCTGGGAGCAGGGACCAGTCAAGACTCCAGTCCAGCCACTGCCTCCAGGACCGTCCTCAAGGCTGAGATGAAAGCTTGCAGTGCCTCTGGCCTTGCTTCATTTTGCTTCACCGAAACCTGCAGCTCTGAATCTGCGGCCTCAAGCAGGAGCTCTGTGAGGAAGAGGCAGCCCGAGTCATCCTGGGCACTCAGATAAGCTTTCCAGGGCTGGGCTCCAGCTTTGCTCATGGCAATGGTCTGGATGTGGACAACACGAAGGGCTGTCTGGATGGTGTCTGGGTGGACAGGCCCACACCACGGCACAGAGAGCTGGCAGCTCGTGTCCAGGCTCAGCCAGGTCTTCTCAAACTGTTCTGGAGTCAGGGAAACATCAGCAGTCAAGCTCAGGCTGCCTGTATCAGGATGAGCCTTGAGGACGTCTTTATTCCCTTCAGACATCAGAGGATCAGGATGAACCTCAAGGACTTCCTTATTCCCTTCAGAAACCAGCGACTCTGAAAGGAAAGCACAACCACACGTGAGATGCAGCTCCCAGTGCCACAAAGCCCATTTGATGGAGCAGAGGAAGGCTGGAATCCCAGTGCCACCAGCAGCATCCCCTGGGCTCGTGAGTGACCAGCCACACACTGCACAAGCCATCAGAACACCAAGTCAGCATTCCCAAAGCACTCTGACCTTCCCCACAAACCCACGGGAGAACATCTTGGCTGCCCAGAGCAGCTGCGGCTGCCCCTGGATCCCTGAAGTGTCCAAGGCCAGGCTGGACAGGGCTGGGAGCAGCCTGGGATGGTGGAAGGTGTCCCTGCCCATGGCAGGGGGTGGAACGAGAGGAATTTCAAGGCCCCTTCCAACCCAAGCCATTCCGGGATTCTGTGGTGTACTGGCAAGGGGAGAATGGATCCCAGGGAAGGTGAAGCAGGTTACCTGTGTCTCTGCTCCTGGCATCAGCACGAGGAGAGCAGGAGTAAGGGGGTTCCACAGGCTGGTGAGCAGTGGCGAGTGCCCAGCGTTCTCTGCCATAAACTGTGGCCAGAGTGTTGAACTCCCAAGCCCAGGCATTGACAGGCTGCTTGGCCTGGTCCCCCAGGAGCCCCAGGGAGGGGTCAGACTTGGGGCTACACAGGACCCGCTTCACCTCCTCCACCCCAGACTGCAGAAGGCGATAGTAGAACAATCCACGGTCCCGTACGGCCATGTCCAGCTCCTCCTCTGGCAACACACAGATGCAATTTATGCAGAATTCTATCAGCCACATTCCCCCAGAGTATTAACACTTAACTATTAAAAACAGACTTTCAGGGACACAATGCAAGCCTGCTTGCAGGCAGACAGCGAAAGAACAAGGGGGAATGATTGTAAACTAACAGAGGGCAGGGTTAGATGGGATATTGGGAAGGAATCCTTCCCTGTGAGGTGGTGAGGCCCTGGCACAGGGTGCCCAGAGAAGCTGTGGCTGCCCCTGGATCCCTGGAAGTGTCCAAGGCCAGGCTGGACGGGGCTTGGAGCAGCCTGGGACAGTGGAAGGTGTCCCTGCCCACAGCAGGAGTGGAACTGGGTGATCTTTAAGGTTTCTTCCCACCTAAACCATTCTGTGATTCCGTGACTCCGTAATTCCACAACCACCAGCCAGCCAGGGGCCAGGCGGCAGCCTGAGGCATGAAACCACCTTACCCTGCCAGCCTGGATGGCCTCCTCCGAGCCAGGATGCTGACACAGCCTCCACGCCCTGGGGACACAGCCAGAGCAGGTCCCTAAAAGCCCACGAGGACAGAGGGAACCCACCTATGCAGTAGTAGAGCAGCCTGCCCAGCATGTCCTGGCACTCGGCGGGCCGGGCCAGGAACAGCCGCACCAGCGCCGTCAGCAGCTCCATCTTCACTGCCGGGAACGTCTCGGACTTCACGCTCTCCACAAAGTCCTCCAAGACATAGGGAGCGTTTGGGATCTTCTCCCCATGTGTGCCCAGGAGCCAGATCAGCGCTTGTTTGCCCTGAAGGAACCACAGAAACACCAGCAAACAGCTGCTGTGTCGGCATGAACGCTGAGAGAACAAATCTGAAGATTTCTGATTTTTGCCCCCAATCTCAGGGCAAAGGAAAGCTGAACAGTCCTTGCCCACCCACTCCCAAGCACTGCCCCCTCACCTCGCTGTCCTGGATGGTGTCCTCACAGCCAGGCAGCGCCTGGCACACGGCATCTGTGCACTGGGGACACAGCCAGGCCAGGTCCCGGAAAGCACGGACCACGGCTGCAAGGCAAGCAAGCTATCAGCATCCCCCAAGAGTTATAAAAAAAACTTGGGAAAAAAAAAACCCATTTCAAACCTCCCCACTCAAGGGGCTTTGCAAATCTCAGCCAGGAAGGTCAGTGCTCTCTCTGTGACTGTGATTTGAGGCACCCTCCTTCCCAATCCCATGACACTGCATTTGTCAGAGCGAAGCTGCACCAGGTCTAAAATAAAGCACTGAGACTTCAGATTGTTCCTCTGGCTGCTGGAAAGCAACCTCTCTTCTGGCCGCTGCCAGCCTTTAAAAAGCCTCTGACTCATGATGCTTCAGACACACGAGGTTAGAATGACAAATTAAAAGTGACCCCGATTCAAAATGAGGCTCGTGAACTTTAGGTCAAAACTTTAAAGGTTTTGCTGCCCACTCAGAGACACCAATAGCTCCTGAGATTGAATTCAACAGCTGAGTGCAAGTGTGTGGTTTTCAAATCTGAGAGCAAGATCAGTTAAAAGAGAACAGCTGGAACAGCAGTGATGTGAAGGTGGATCTGAGGGCAGAAGAGAAAAAAGGAAGCTTAGGTACAACTGAATCAGACTATTATATGAGGAACAGAGATCACAGAGATTTAAAAGATCTATTAATCATCTTGGCCCTCAAACAGACAGTAAAATGTCTCTGCTGAGCCCCTCACTCCCTGAGTCAGCAGGTGGCAGTCAGAAAGAACCATGAACACAGCAACAACCATCTTCCCCCTTCCCACAGAGGGCAGTTCCTACGGAAGGAACACACTTTATACCCCTCAACCCACCTGGAAAACTTCCACCTGAAGGTGCCAATTGAATTGAAAGCCAAGTGCCTTGGAGGGCCTTGAGTTTGGGATCATGAGCCCCAGCAAGGGCACCTCCTGAGAGCATAAACCAGGCAGCAGCTGCAGTGGTTACCTGAGGTGATGTGCTCCTGCTGAAGCCCCAGCAGCTCTGTCAGAATTCCCACACACTGCTCTGTGTATGTTCTGGCAATGTTGGCTGCAAGAATGCCAAAAAGACATAAAAGTCAACCTTCCATCAGAGTGAAACAGGAATCACGAGCCCAAGTACTCATCACAAACTCACTTTAAAGGAACAGTCTCTCTCCTTTCCTTTCTGACTACCATTTCTGAAAGTGTGGCCAAATGAGCTTGTTCTCCACACCAGGGACGTGTTCCTTTTTTTGAGGCCATGCCTCAGAAGATTTCTGAACTTTCCTTAAATGTCATACATTAAAAAAGGCATTTTGTCACCCCCAACTTTCTCCTTATGAATACTGTAATAACTCAGCTACTTTTAAAGCTCACAAAAACAAAACTACCACCTTAACTCTGCCCCCATCACAACTCAAAGAACAAGCAGGTATTAGAGCTCCTCCACCCCCTGCACAGCTTTGCTGAACACTGCAAAGCTCGTTAGCAAGATGAAATGACACATTTTCTTTAGAGCATCTCCTCACAGCACGAGGTTCAAGGATTTCTGCACAACCTGAAGCAGCTCAATGCCAGGATTTCTGAAATAATCAGTGGTTCAGAAACACTCTGACACAAAACACTCCTGGGGAGGTTGGTCTCTGTGCTGCTGCAGCACAGAGCAGTGATTTGGTGCTTGCCCAGCTACCCTTCAGCAGAGAACAGCCCCCCTGAAAGGTGCAGGGCAGCAGCCGAGCCAAGGCACAGCTCTCACCTATGGCAAAGATCGCTCCCTGCGCCAGCTCCACCGACACATCCGTGCAGTAACCCTTCAGCTCCTCCAGCACCTGCTGCACGTTTTCATCATTCACCAGCTCACACAGCACCTCCATCTTCTGGCATTTGATGTAGTGGGGCTCCGAATAGGAGCAGAAGAACTTTTTGTAGTGGCTGCTGAAGTGGCCGGGCAGGCTCCTGAGGATCTGGCGCACGTGGCAGAGCGCGGTGAAGCAGAGCTCCCTGCTCTCCGAGGTGCAGGCAGACAGCAGCGGGCCCTTCACCCGCACCAGCACATCTGCCTGCACATCTGGGTACTCCCTGGCCAGCACCAGGAACAGCTTGGTGGCTGCCATCACGACGCTGGGGCTGCTGCTCTTGAGGTACCCATCGAGCAGGTTGAGGATGTCGAAGAGCTCCTCCTCGCTGCGGGGTCTGTAGCGCAGCAGGAAGGTGAGCACCTCGCTCTGCCCCCACTGATCCAGGTCAGGCATCCTGCCAGGAGCACAGGCACAGAGGGCACGAGTCAGGGAGTGCAGGAACATGTGCTCTGTGCAGAGCAGAGGCCTCAGCCTCCGACCTCCTTACGGCCTCTGTTCCAAACCAAGCGGATGCCACAGTTTTTACTTCAAGGGAATTGCCCAGTTATTAACTCAGTATCAGTCATGTGCACTTTTGCTGGTGTTTACACCAGGCAGCAACACTGACAAGAACCCTGGGCAGAGCAACACCCCTTTGTTCCCAGATCACAAAGAACTACCTGCAGAAAAACTGATTTCTTCAAGCAGTGGTTAAATAATACATCTTTCAATGGGTCTGGAGAGGCATACTAGAACACACCTGTCCCACAGAGATACCATGTGTATTATCACTTAAAAAATCCCAGAAGTCTGATCACATTACCCTACGATTACAAACCAAACCACCAGCTGAGGCAAAGACTCCCTGGAAGAGCAGGGCATCCCAGATTTCTCTGAAGACCTTAGCCCAAAGTGATTTAGTTAACTTAGGACGGCCACCTCCATCTTTGGGTGCCTGACAAGAGCTCCTTAGGTCCCCCCAGAAACCGCCTCTCTGCATAGAAAACACAAGAACAAGAGAAGCTTCGAGCACCATCTCCATACCAAAGAAAACAAACCTGTTGAGGAGATGATGGGCAATGGGTTTGTTGATGACAACTCCTCCCTCCTTCTTCAAGATCTCTTCCAAGGCCCTCAGACAGTTCACGACCACAATGGGGTCCTGGTCACGAAGCAAACTGTAGAGCTCGTTCACCAGAGCACCATCTGCAAAGCACAGAGGTCCTGCCATCAACTTCTGTTGCACACTGCAGTTTAATCACTGTATGTGAGTATTTATCACAAAACAAAGATATGGCTTGAAGTGGGAGAAGGGATCAACAAAACTTCAAGCTCTACAGGAACACCTGCCCTTGGCACAGCTTTTCCCTGAGGTCTGTGTGGGTCAGAGCGGCCCTGGGCTGATCAGAGACTGGGATGGAATAAAATCATTCAATCACTGAATCACAGAACGTTAAGGGTTGGAAAGGACCTTAAAGCTCATCCAGTCCCACTCCCTGCCACGGGCAGGGACACCTTCCACTATCCCAGGTTGCTCCAAGCCCTGTCCAACCTGGCCTTGGACACTTCCAGGGATGGGGCAGCCACAGCTTCTCTGGGCACCCTGTGCCAGGGCCTCCCCACCCTCACAGGGAACAATTTCTTCCTAATATGCTGAACCTGCTCTCTTTCAGGTTGAATCCATTCCCCCTTGTGCTGTCACTCCACGCCCTTCTCCAAAGTCCCTCTCCAGCTCTCTTGCAGGCTCCCTGCAGGTACTGGAAGGCCACAATAAGATCTCCCCGGAGCCTTCTCTTCTCCAGGCTGAACAATCCCAGTTCTCTCAGTCTTTCATTAATTACCCTCCACTTTCTCCCTGTCTCTGCCCTGCAGCCACGACAACACAGGGGCAGCACAGCGAACCCAGGACGGCCCTACGGCCTGAACGCGCACCACGAACACAGCACCTGCGTGTCCCCAGCCCCACGGCCACCACCCACTCACCCACTTCGCAGTCCCCCTGCAGCTTCACCATCTTGGCACAGCCCAGCACGGCCGCCCTGCGCACGTAGGACGCCTTGTCCCGCAGCCCGCTCACGATGGGCTGCTGCAGGTACTCCTGGATCCCGGGCATCCTGCGGGAGGGCAGCCGAGCATCAGCGGGGCACGGCGGCCTGGGACCCCCCTCCCGCCCC
>VZTD01003341.1:432055-458208 GCA_013397725.1 Rhagologus leucostigma | reverse complement strand
GCCCGGCCCGGCGGGCTCCGGTCCCGGCGTTCCGGGCCGCGCGGCGGGCGCTGCCCCGGGGGGAGCTTGGGCCTGTCGGGGTTGGGTTTCCCACCGACTCTGTTTTTACGGTGCCCGGGAAACAGGCCTGGGGACGGGATCGTAATTTTCGCAGGGTCTTCCCACTTCCTGCGCTCTGCCGATCCTCAGTATTGTTTTCTTCAGTACTGGGGGTTTTTTTTTAGCCTGGAGAAAGGGCGGCTCGGGAGTGACCTTATCACTCTCTGCAACTCCCTGAAAGGAGGGTGTAGCCAGGTGGGGGTCGGGCTCCTCTCCTGGGTGACGAACGACAGGACAAGAGCACACAGTGTTAAGCTGCGCCAGGGGAGGTTTAGGTTGGACAATAGGAGGAATTTCTTCACTGATTAGACATTGGAACGGGCTGCCCAGGGAGGTGGTGGTGTCACCGTGCCTGGAGGTGTTTGAACAACTGGACGTGGCACTGAGTGCTCTGGTCTGGGTGACAGGGTGGTGTTTGGTCACAAGGTTGGACTCGATGATCTCAGAGGTCTTTTCCAGCCTAGTTGATTCCGTGATTCCTGTCGTGTCCTGGGATTCCTTTAACCCTTAGAGAGGTGGATAAAGAGCTGTGTGTTTCTCAGATGCAGTAATCCCACTGCACAGCCTCGTTCGGTGATGCCCTTAGGAGCAGCAGTTCCAGAGGTTCCCTTCCTCAGTGGTGGGCACCATACGGTGCTCAGAAAAACACTTGTCATTCTGGTTTTTGTGCAGATAGGGGATCTTGTCCGTCGCAACCTGCTGCCCCTACTGAGTTCTCCTCTCCCTTTCCAGGTATGGCCTCACAGCTGCAGGTGTTCTCCCCTCCGTCAGTATCCTCGAGTGCCTTCTGCAGTGCCAAGAAACTGAAAGTGGAGCCGTCTGTCTGGGATGTTTCAGGACAGAGCAGTAGTGACAAGTATTATACCCACAGCAAAAACCTCCCAGCAGCTCAAGGGCAAGCCAGCTCCTCTCATCAGGTAGCCAATTTCAGCATCCCTGCCTACGACCAGAACCTCCTTCTCCCCGCTCCTTCCGTCGAGCACATCGTGGTCACCGCGGCCGACAGCACCGGCAGCAGCGCCACAGCGTCCTTCCAGAGCAGCCAGACCCTCACCCACAGGAGCAACGTTTCTTTGCTGGAACCATACCAAAAATGTGGATTAAAAAGGAAAAGTGAAGAGGTTGACAGCAACGGTAGTGTGCAGATCATTGAGGAACATCCACCTCTCATGCTGCAAAACAGACCTGCGGTGGGTGCTGCGGCCACGACCACCACGGTCACCACGAAAAGCAGCAGCTCCAGTGGGGAGGGGGATTATCAGCTGGTCCAGCATGAGATCCTGTGCTCTATGACCAACAGCTATGAGGTCTTGGAATTCCTGGGACGAGGGACGTTCGGGCAGGTGGCGAAATGTTGGAAACGTAGCACGAAGGAGATAGTAGCCATCAAAATCCTGAAGAACCACCCTTCCTACGCCCGGCAGGGCCAGATCGAGGTGAGCATCCTGTCTCGCCTGAGCAGTGAGAATGCCGACGAGTACAACTTCGTCCGCTCCTACGAGTGCTTTCAACACAAGAATCATACATGCCTTGTCTTTGAGATGCTGGAACAGAACTTATATGATTTCTTAAAGCAAAACAAGTTCAGTCCGTTGCCCCTGAAATACATCCGGCCCATCCTGCAGCAAGTGGCTACTGCCTTGATGAAGCTGAAGAGCTTGGGTCTGATCCACGCTGATTTGAAGCCAGAGAACATCATGTTGGTGGATCCTGCACGCCAGCCCTACAGAGTGAAGGTGATAGACTTTGGGTCGGCCAGCCACGTGTCCAAGGCCGTGTGCTCCACGTACCTGCAGTCACGGTATTACAGGTAAGCACTGACCCTGCTCACTGAACCAGCTCGGGCTGATCCTGCTGGGGGCTGGGGATTCCTTCTGCAGACACTGAGCTCTTCTGTCTAACCCCAGCTGAGGGGCAGCAGGAAATGATCAGCTGTGCATGTTTCCTGGAGATTTCTTCTGAAAGTTGGGTGTAAATAAATAGAATGTCTGCATTGCAAGGGCGGCCTAATCTGCAGCCCAGCACCTTCCTTTCCCTCCAGACCAGTGCGCTTAAGTTGGTTTTACCCTGTCCACTGGCTTGTGACACTGTATGAAGTGGCAAGCTGGAGAAGTAGTATGGTAGTGTTAAGTAGTGGATTTTGGGTTGTTTGCCATGATCTGAAACTCGTCCATTAACCTTGGACATGTAGAAGGGAGAGAAGTCAAAGAGATGCCAACTTCTGTTCGCTTTGTTTCTTCTGATTCTTCATCTTTGAACCCCCTTCATGAGCACATGATTTCCTGTGTCAACCCTGGCTAAGTCATGCTTTCATGAGACCTGCAGCTCCCTTAGAGCAGTGATGAGATCGATCTCTGCTTCCCTTAGCAATACGTAGAGATGTCTTCTACTCTACTCCTGCCTAAGAATTAAAAACAAACTACGGGCAGAAACGTTGAAACTCAGAAACTGTGCATAAAGCAAGCTGTTTCTTTCAATTATTCCTCCAGCTTGGCTCTGTTAAGTGTGTATTTGAATTTAAGTAGCAGCAGACTTCAATAAATGGATGCAGAAAGAACTTCTGGCTTCAAAGGGCCGTGAAGAGTCTGTGCTGTGTTGTCAGGGTTGCTTTGGGTGGAATGTGAGCTCACTTGACGCAAAACTCAGAACTAGTATCTGGTCCTTCCAGCTGGGACCAGACAGGACTGAGACACTCCACCCCACCCTGTGTCTCTGCCCTGTTTGATGTCTTCCCTGGCTCCTCACTTCAGTTTAAAGCCTGGCTTATTGTAGGTTTGCTCTGTTCATCCCTCATGCTCCCTGTGTTCTTGCTCCCTTTGTTTTTGTATTGTTTTTCTTTTTAACTCTAACACCCAGCACCAGCTTTCCATGACATTCCTTTCATGTGATACAGACTTTTCTTAATCCATTGCTCATGGTTTTTGCTCAGCTTGTTGGCACCAATCTTTCCAATTCTAAACTATTGATTGTTATGGGGTTTTTTTGTAGCACAGTTGTCCCCTGTGCCCCACAGCTCTGTGAAAATGCTCACTCTCTAAAATACATCATCAATTTTGTTGTTTTTGCATGGAAAGAGGTGACCACTGGTCAAGAATCTGCTCTATCTGACTTGCCACACGTGTCAGCAAAGCAGTTTGGGGAGGCCCATGGTGCTCTCCAGTTTCTGGTATCTCAGAAAGCAGATTTAGCTGAGGAAAAGCAGTGAGGGGTGATAAGTATCTTCCAGGGGCTGCAGGGAGGGAAATTTCTGCTCCATCTGTGTGTGGGGCACTGAATTCCCAGCCCCTTCCAGCTCCCTGGGGTGACTGACTCTGCCAGAAAGGCAAATAACCTGGGATTAGGTGGCGTTGGACTGTCTGCTTGGCTGAAGTGAAGAATGCTGTGATGTGGAAATCTAGTATTTAGAGATATGTAATTAGTCTAATGGTGATGATTACTAAAATCCATAATCTAGGAATTTATGGAGATGGCACAGAAACCAGCTTGTTGTGGGAGAACTGGATTGCTTTACCCATATTCACATTAAATTAGTGTTCAGATGAGTTCCAGGTTGGAAATTTTTTCAATGCTGTGTTTAATGAAACGGTGTAGACCAATTCTTCATATGGTTCTCTGTCAGCTATTAAAAATAAACTTCTCTGTGCTCACTTTTTGGCTTTCAGTCCCTATTACTGACACTTAGGTGACCTCTGTCTGCTACAGAGACCTCTAGACCATCCACACTCGGGTCCTGTAAGATGGATTTTCTGATTTATGTATCCTTGAGGCAAAAGTCTTCCTTTATTAATTACTGTCCGTGCTGCTGGAGGTCATCCTGTCCAACAGCCCTGCTCACTGGGGGTCTGGCTGTCCTGCTGGCAGTGGACACCTTGCTCCGTGTGCAGCTCCAGCAGCATTGTCCCGTTGGGATTTCACTCTGGGTTTGTCAGGACAGGTGTGTTAGGGCCGAGGCAGGATCCCTTTTCTACAGACGCTGCTGCTGCCTCTGCTGTGTGGCCCCACTCAGGAGGGGCAGTTCTACTGCTCACACTTTAAAGAGTGAGTAGAAGTGCCCATGAAGAATTCTTTGGCTCTGAAGCCCAGCATGGAGTAGGAGTAGATCAGCTCTCTGCAGTGAACAGTTTCTGTGGCAGTTCTAGGATGTTTTTGCAGGAATTCCTTACGTGAAAGCCAGAGTACCATCCTCAGGTGAGGTTGCTTTTGTTCTTGGGGAGGATGAATGGAAGGAAACAGCTTGCAGAAATAAAAAATCCCTGGAATACTGATCTCCCTGTGTACAGAGTGGGGTTTACTTGTGTCCTATGTTATACATGAGTACAGCCATCCTGGGGGTTTTGCTCAGCTCCCTGCCTCCTGGTGCTGCCTGCGGGCCAGTGTGGAGCACAGACTGTAGGACTGGACAATTTGGGCCCTGAGAAGGTGGCCCTGAGCATTGGGGGAGCTGCAGAGTGCAGGAGTATCCATTTCTCACCTCTGCTTTGGGCTCCGTGACCTACTTCTGTCCCAGCCGTCCTGGCCTGGGGAGCAGCAGCGCCTGCTGCCAAGTCTAACTCTGCTAATCCAGCTCTGTGGTGGCCCTGCTGTTCCCTGCGTTGCTGCACTCGCACAGGCTTTGAGTTCCCAGCATCCCAAGGCACAGGTGTAAACAGGGGGTGTTTGGAAATGCTGGGAGGGAGTCTTGGAGTTTTCTCAGGCTGCTCTGAGTCCTTTCTCTTCTGAGAGTGCCTGAGTGTATTTACCAGCTTTGGGAGGCAGTGCTTGGCAAGCATCTGTGCAAAGAGTGTTGTTGATTTTATTTCAAAGAGCTTAAGATGGTAAAATCACTTTAATCTCCAACAGAGCAGCTACGGAAGTGACCTCTGCCTGCTGTCCTGGTTCAGCTCATATCTCATAAGGCTGCTAATTGCAGCAGTGTAAAAGGAGATGAGACAAATTCTGATTTCCCAGCCCTGTCCTGCAATCAGAACGAAATCAGGTGGCTCATGAGAAGTTCATTTATTTAGCTGCAGGGAATAAAATACAAGACTTCAACTTGCTATCATGATAGTATTGAGATTTAGGAATACATAAGTCTATTCCATGCTGGAGTTACAGACCAACAAACTGCCACAAATCTCTGTTTCCACTGGAGTTGGTGGGAGTTTTTTAAACACACTTGTGAAGGATTAACATGCTCTGCATATTCCACAAGCCATCTATATTTTAGTTTGTTTGCCAGTCCAAATGCATGCAGCATTCCTTATATGACAGGCCTGGGTCCTTTCTGAATTGGAAGTTCCTGCATCAGGATAATCAAGAGGGGCAGTACAGTTTGTTGATGATGTCTCATAGAGTAATGGCAAGGGGGGCTCTGAAAATCCTGTGTAAGTGGATGGATTGTATTTTTTCTGCTTGTGAGGAAAGAGATTCCTCTGGTTTGCACCTCTTAGCCTGTAGCAAGTTGTATCTATTCTAGCATATTTCCTTAAAATATAGATGTTTAGTGGGACAGTGAGCATTCAAATATCAGCTACTGCTCGTATTTGCATAATCATTTTATATTTTCGCATGTGAGACACATTTCCAAAGTCAACAACTGCCAGGAACAGCCAAACAAGAGGGTAGAAACAGATCAATGTTGAGTAGAGAGTGTCATTATGTCTTAGCTTGAATAATCTGTTATTCTGATTACTGAAGGTGTATCATGGCTCTGGTTTTGGGGGCTCAGACATAACAGAACCTGGATAATAGAGAATAAATGCGACCTCAGTGCAACAGGCAGCTGGTTCAGCTGTTTATCTTTTTTATAGAATCCCAGACTGGTTTGGGATGGAAGGGAGCTTAAAGATCATCTCATCCCACCCCTGCCACAGGCAGGGACACCTTCCACTATCCCAGGTTGCTCCAAGCTCAATCCAACCTGTCCTTTTCTGATCTTGTCCTTCCTCAGGTGCCCTGTGCCTGAGCAGCTGGGCTGAGGGCTTTTGTTTTGGAGACACCTGTGTAGACACCTAAAACAAAAGGTGTATTTGTGTCACCACAGCACAAAGGGTGATTAACTGGGGAGTCACTTCTTGCCATGTAGAAACAGCTGGGAGGTTGAGCAGTCGAGGAGGGTGAGTGTCATATTTACTGACACCTGTGCATTATGCAAGCCCTGGTTTTTAGAATTCTGTAGAGGGATCAGAGCTGGTTTCAGAGCCTTTTTTAACAACTGAAGTATCCATAGTGTAACACCAGGAATGCCACACAAGCCCTGGGGCATGACCAGGAAATGGATAGCCTGGAGTTTAGGGCTTTTCTGTCTTTCTTTGCTCTCGTGTTAGTTATGCATGATGAAGGTCAAGGCTTTCGTATTTCCTGTACTTTCCAGAGTAAATTCCCTCAGCAGCTCGCTTGGGGTTTGCAGCACCTGGGGTTTTGTGCTCTATGCAAATGTAGGACCAGAATTTCTCCTGCCGAAACAGCCTCAGTTTGTTTCAGAACTCTGTGTAGGTGAAGAGCTGTACTAAAACATCCTTCTGTGTTATGAGTCAGCTCCAGACAGAAATCTCCCTGAAATTCCAACCTGTTAGAGAAGCAAACCCTGCTTGGAGTGTGAGGTTTTTTTATCACCTCCCTGTGAAGGCTGGGCCAGACAGGTACATTTTGCATTAGGTGTGGTTGAGTGCACAGAAACCTGAAACACAACCTCCAGCTGGGCTCTCTGCGTCCATTTTAAACTCGAAACTCTCTGAGCAAACCCTGCATGAAAACCTGCTGATAGAAACCCAGCAGCTCTCTGAGGAGCTCCTTTTCCTGGCTCTGCAGGTGCTCCTCTTTCCCACATGAAGCAGGCAGCCTCCTGCAGCTGCTTAGCTGGGGTCTCAAGACCTTCTCCCAGAAAAGTCTCTGTTTGCCAGAGCTTTTCTTCCCAATTCTATTAGGATAGGCTGGACTAGATGATATTGAAGGTCTCTCCCAGCACTGATAATTCTGTGGTGCTGTGTGCTGTCTCAGGAACACCTCACATGCTGTCAAGTGTAATTAAACTGATTACTCAAGGAGTAACTTTATGCAACTGTGATATAAAGGCCTCCTAAGGAGTTGGGGGGCACAGTGGCAATAAAAGAATCCACCCAAGTGATAAAAAGGTTGGGATCCATTAGGCCACTCAAGGAAACAACTTCTGCTTTAAAGGGAATAATTCATATTCACACGGATTTACTTGAGCGTGGAGGGGCTTTATCCAGAGTGGTTTATAGGAAAGAAATGCAGCTTTCGGAGTAAAAGATTTGACTTTGGCTTTTTCTTTCTTTTTCCCTTTCCAGAGCTCCTGAGATCATCCTGGGTTTGCCGTTCTGTGAAGCCATTGACATGTGGTCACTGGGCTGTGTCATAGCTGAGCTGTTTCTGGGCTGGCCTCTGTATCCAGGAGCATCTGAGTACGATCAGGTGAGAGCACGTGGGGGATGTGGGATCTTCTCATGAAACCACAATTTTCTGTGTTCAAACCCTCCTGCACCCCCCGTGTCCTGCATCAGCTTTCATCGGTGCGCATTGCTGCTGTCTGAGCTCATTTTCTCTCTGTGATATTCCCATTGTCTCTGGGCAGGGAGCACGGAGTTCTGTGTGTTTTCACTTGAGCTGAGTGTATCCTGTCAAAAAAAGGCGCCAATTTGCAGTTAACCCCTGGTTTTCAAACCCAAAAGCTGTTGAAACACCTTCCTGCCAGAGCAGAAGCGAGGTGTGTGTGTCCTGATGTGGAACATCCTCTGTAATTTCACCATGAGGGCAGTTTTTCCATGTGGAGACACAGCAAGCCTATCATTCCTGCCCTGTTAATACCTACAGCAACCCTCAGTTTTTATGCAAAGTGTGAGCCTCAAGCTGTCTGTGGAATCCAAGGGCAAGACTCTGAGAGGCATCTTGAACTAATTAGTCCTTTCTGTGGATACTTGGCATTATTACCTGGCCTAGTCAGTGCCTATAAAAGGACAAAAAGTCTATGAGAGGGGTTTTTTTTCAGAGTAGCTTTTCCACTGGGGTTTTTGTGGTGGGATCTTGTTACAGTGCTTGGTATGGTTTTCCTTATGTGATAAAATACAGGAAAACTTACTAAGTTTGAAAACCTACTTGTCATGTGTCTTCCCAGCACTGTAAATTTCCAAAGGAAACACGGTGGTACCTTAATGAGCAGAATGAGTTAGAAAGTAGCTGAGGTAGGGCCTGGTGGTTTCCTTGTGCACTGAGTTTTGTGTAATTCTGAGAACCTTATCTGCTCGTGTAGGTGGCTGGGGAGGAGCTGCTTTTTCCATTGCTTAATGACAGCATTTTGCAGCCCTCTGTGAGGCAGCGTGAGGTGTGACTTCATGGGGTTGATTTTGATGTCTGAATTTCTCTTGAAGACTGGGGATGACTTGGCTTTCATGTTTTCTGAGATTCTGCAGCAGCAAGTGAAAGTTGAGGTGGAACTTGTGAGAGGACCTCTCCAGGAATGAGTTCATGGGCTGGGATGGGATTTACAGCTATTTTTTTAAAACACCCTTTGGCTGTAAAGCAAGAGTTATGTCTCGAAAAAATAGAACTGTTACCTGAACTATTGTGTAGATACAAGAACTATTCACCTGCAGACACTTAGATCTACGTTGTCTTAATTGAAAACTGAGCCCATAAATTCTTGTAATCACAAGCTGTGACAGTGCCCTGTTTTGGCACAGTGGCATAGCAGGAGTTTGGCAAATAAGAAATGAGGCGTGCTAAAGGACCTGTAATTGATGGTTTGATCAAGGCCTAGTTACCTTAACACCGTGGAGTTTTTCCTGAATTTGCTATTTTCTTTCCTTTTGAGCCTACCTTTTTATTTGTTCTCTCTTTACCAGTGTCTTATCAATAGCATCACGAGGATTCGGGTGCATCTTCCAAATTTCTGAGCCATATTTTTTACATGTAAAAATAAGTATATTAAATGCGTTTGAGGATATTTGGTCTTGGTTTCTTGGTCAGTGAGAGCTTTGCCATGACACTATTCTGAAATTGTGTGCCTAGAGTGTTGTGTAGGCAGGCACAGCAATGTTGCTTGAATAATTATGCCCTTAATGATATATACGTACGTGATAAATTCTGTGGTATTTTTCCCTCAAGATGTGTAATTGCTACACTGCTCATTGTCTTAAAAACCTAGTCTGCTTACATATACTTTAGCAAAAAAAAATTTTCCTTAAAATAAGAAAGATGTATTTAAAACCTAAAATTTTTACGTGATTGCAAAAGTGGCTTTATAAATACTTGAGATGGTCCCTTTCATTTTGCAGTTTTGCATATTTGGGCATTCTTTCTTTACAGGTAATTTCCTATTAGCTGTGAACAAACCTGGCTGGTAATTACCTCATTAGCTGTGAATTCTTTATGTTGGGAGTCCTCACTCTTGTCGTTTTCTTTCCTAGATTCGTTATATTTCACAAACTCAAGGCCTTCCAGCGGAGTATCTTCTCAGTGCAGGAACGAAAACAAGCAGGTTTTTCAACAGAGATCCAAATTTGGGATACCCACTGTGGAGGCTCAAGGTTTGTCTGTCTCTTCCATCCCCGGTTCTGTTTTGTTCACTGAGGACTTGATAGAAATTCCCACCCAGTTTTGGTGTGCTGTGAAAACATTGTGAGTGAGGATTGGCTTTGAAACGTGGCTGGTTTGGGGTCTGTGGTTGCAGGAGCTGTGCAGAGCTCCTGGTGCTGCTCTAACAATAGCAGCTGTGCATGATAGCACCAGCAAAGAGTGGGTGTTCAGTCATTGAGATAATGGGTGCTTATTATGGGCTGCTCGTTCTCAGGGAAGTGTGTCATCTTGTTGTCATCTCCTGACAATCCAACCAGTAAAATACGGAGTATTTCGTGATGGTTTTGTTAGTTTAACAGGAATCTGGTTATGGGTTGGCAGAGGACAGGAAAGAATGGGATTTAGGCCTGAAAGCCTAAATGGGATCTTTGTCTTGAAAGCTGAGCAGCGAAAAGAAGGGAATTTTGCCTTTCTTCTTTGTGGAAGAGGGATTTAGGATATTTATAGCCTCTTCTCTTCCTTAATCAGAAACCTTCAGTTCTTTTGGCTAATGTACTACCTAAGGAAGCCTTGAAATGAAGTCATCCTGTTGTTAATTCAGCTTTGCAATGAATGGTCTTTCCAGCTGAGGACATGGGATCCCAGGGCTGTTAGGGTTTGACCTGCTGGTGTGTGGTGTGTCTGAAAGCAGCAGATGATCATCTGCCTCAGCAATTTCTTGCTGCCTTTTCCTTATCAATATGCAATATCTCAGTTTATATTAATGTTTTCTTTTATAGACTCCAGAAGAACATGAGTTGGAAACAGGAATAAAATCAAAAGAAGCTCGGAAATATATATTCAACTGTTTGGATGATATGGCGCAGGTGTGTGGGGATCTTGGGACACAGATAACTCATTAATTTTTCGCACTTAATTTAGTAATTTTAATTTTTTGAGGATCTCTAAAAATGAGGCTCCTGTGCTGGAGCAGTCAGTCCTTTTCCACTGGCAGTTCAGAGCACTGATGTAGGTTTACCATGGTGCCAGTTTGCATCAGAAATCAGTGGATTAAACACAGTCAAAATGTTAATTATGAACCTGTTTGAAATGTTCTGTGTTTTCTTATGCCTCGGTGTGTTAGACAGGAGTGTGCCCAGCCTGTTCTCAGTATAGTGGAGCAGTAGGAGAGCTGAGCCCCTTCAAATGTGTTTGTAGGATTAAACCTCTGATTAGACTTTGGAAATAAAGAACTACAGATCATTCTTATTTTCATTCTCTCTTTAGAGGTAAAATGAAGGAATATCTGAGTGGTTTTAATATCATGAGGCCTTAAGTCTTAAATATCAATTTTCTATCACTTTTGTAGCTGTTACCATCAGGTTACATCTGTGCAGAGAAGGTGGAATCAGTCTGGCTTGCCAGCCCCTTATAGATTCCCCCAAAACATGAGGGCATTTTGCCAGGGAGTGGAGAATGAAGCCTGGTTGATCCCTTTGAATAGAACAACTCCCTGCTGAGAAGAGAATTCCACGTGCAAGTTTGACTTTCTCTCATAGAACGAGCAAGGGAAAGGTCGTGTGTAGCCCTATAATACCTGAAATGAGTCTGGCTACGAGACAGAAATGCTTAATATTTCTGGGTGATGTGAAATGACTGAATTGTTAGGCAGCAATTAATTTGATGTTTGTGTGAACTGCTCCCATTTGGTTTTCCAGGTGAATATGTCTACAGACTTAGAAGGGACCGACATGTTGGCGGAGAAGGCTGACCGAAGGGAATACATTGATTTGTTGAAGAAAATGTTGACAATTGATGCAGATAAGAGAATTACTCCACTGAAGACTTTGAACCATTCGTTTGTTACAATGGCACATCTGCTGGACTTCCCCCACAGTAACCAGTAAGCTCTCTTGGATGGGTTGTTTTGTTTCAGGATTTACTGGAAACACAGAACAGCACTTCCCAGCTTTCTGTCAGTGCTGTTTTCTGCAGTTCCCGGCTGATCTGAAAATAGCAATGGCATGTGTAAGGAATGGAATGTTCATAAGCTTCCTTTTCATGTTTTAGGACGTTCTTTGTTGGTTTAAAAGAACCTAAACCTAAAGCACGTGCGTGAATTTGGGAATCTGACACATTTCTGTCCTGTTTTTACAAATCTGATGTTTTCCTTGTCTCATTCTGTTCCAGTGTGAAATCTTGCTTTCAGAACATGGAGATCTGCAAGAGAAGAGTGAACATGTATGATACAGTGAATCAGATCAAGAGCCCTTTCACCACTCACGTTGCTCCTAACACAAGCACAAACCTGACGATGAGCTTTAACAACCAGCTCAACACAGTACACAACCAGGTATAGCATCTTCCACCTATTTTATCCCGATCAAAGATGTGGACTAGGCTAATTGGGTTCCTTCAGGCCAAAATTTAAACTGCTCTCCAAAATTTGTAGTCTTGTCTCAAAGTCTAATTTTCCAAAACTCAGGCCAAGGAGCCTCTTTACTTCATGTATTGAAAATTTGTCTGTTAGTTCAGCAACATTAAGTAAAGTTGATGCAATTCGTGTTTTTTGTTCTGCATTGTGTTAAGCCTTTTACCTCAAACATTTTCCAGATATTTTCCTCCTAGTTTAATATTGATGGTTCCTGCTGGTTTTTTTATAACAAAGAGAGATAAAATTATAAGAGAGAAATGATTTTTTGTTTGTTTTATTTTCCTAGGCCAGTGTGTTGGCTTCCAATTCCACTGCTGCTGCTACTCTTTCCCTGGCCAACTCGGACGTCTCCCTGCTCAACTACCAGTCTGCCCTGTACCCATCCTCTGCAGCCCCAGTGGCAGGAGTGGCTCAGCAGAGCGTTTCCTTGCAGCCTGGAACCACCCAGATCTGCACACAGACAGACCCCTTCCAGCAAACCTTCATTGTTTGTCCCCCTGCTTTTCAAAGTAAGCGGAGAACCCTTGGCGTGATCCTGTGGTTTCAGTCGGTTAAGGCAGGAGAAGTTGTGATTTGCGCTAAACTGAGAAAACCCTGACTTGAGAAGAGCTCTCTGTGGGTGTCACACGGGGCTCTTGCATCAGATGTAAGTGCAGAACCAGGTCAGACGTGTGCAGGCAGCTTGATTCTCTTCCAGGCCGTGCTGGAACAGGTGACAGGATCTTGCCTGCCTGGGTTGCAGGCTCCAGCTGGTCGCTCAACCAGTTTTTCCCCCCAAACTGAACACAGCAGCATTCCACAGAAAGCAGGGAACAGAGGATCCAGACCGGCCTGAAAATCACAGTGTCTTGCTGTGTTTGTTATCTCAAGAGAAATATCTGGTGTTTGAGCCTCAGTTCACAACCCTGATGCAGGTTTTTGCTACCAGCAGATTGTCACAGGTTGTGGGTCAGTGAGCTTAGCACAGGCAGAGCTCTGTTAATGCCTCTGTTCATCCTCAGGGTTCTGTAGTTATGCTGATACCTGGATTGTCTTTGTCTGGAGGGTTATTTGTGATAGGGGAACTGATAGTGTAAGGCTTGAACTCTGAACTTGTCTCAAGCAGCTTGGATTAGGTGTCGGTGTTACTGTTTCTGCAAACCAGACTCCACAGAGCCGAGCTGCTGCGGGCTGGCTGTCCATCGTGGCCCTTCAGGATCCCAGCATGCAGAAGTATTTACTTCAGCTGGTGTTTTACTGGGGTTTTGTCAAAGCTTTTCTATCCCTTAATCTGACCCTATCCTCTTCCCTTACCTGGTAGGAATTCGATTTTTGGAAACAAATGAAAGAAAGAATAATAAAGCAGCTTAGTGATGTGTCTTGTCCTCCACAGCTGGACTTCAGGCAACTACAAAGCATTCTGGGTTCCCAGTCAGGATGGAAAATGCTGTCCCGATTGTGCCACAAGCACCTGCAGCACAGCCACTGCAGATCCAGTCTGGAGTTCTCACACAGGTAAAAAAACCACCCCAACTCCCCCATAGGCTCAACTGCAATTCCACCATCCAGGAGAACCTGCCTGAGTGCAGGGGGTTCTCAGGACACTCTGAAAGATTAAATGCAGGTCACTTCTAAGACAGTATTTTCTTGTTTTGTTTTGTTTTTCTGGAATATTTAAAGTCTAAGCTATTTTATGTCATGTGCCTCCCTGGTTTTAGGAGTTTGATTTAATAATGGGAATAAATATGTGGTTTTCAGCTGCTAAAAACAGGCTGTATTTTTTCAGGCATGGACGCTGCCTTACAGGCAGTGCTGGTCATTTTTGCCTACACTTTAAAAACGTGGCAGGAGAAATCATTGCTGTGAGAAGTGAGATCCCAGTAAACAGAGGTGACAACACAGATTACTCATGCTAAAATTTCATCTTTAAATCAACACAATTATTTCTGAATCCTTCTCAGCTAGTTACATTCTTAGTGTGAATTAACGTGTAACAATGACATATCTATTTCTGCAGTTTGCAGTTTAAGCAACATGCAATACCAAAATTCACAAATCATTCTAAAAATGCTGTTTTAAATATTAGTAATGTGTCATAAATTAAAACCATTTTAATTTCCAGAAAGTAATCCTTTAATATACAATAAGTGCCCAGTGATTCACAAGTTTTATTCACTGAAAATTTGTAGTTGCCTTTATAATTAAGTGCATTTTTTATTTATTTGCATAGTTGTAGCTTCTGCTGGCGTTAACACATACTCTGTTAGTTTTACTTTCCAGGCAGTATATTGCACTTACTGACCTTCTTGCAGAGGAGTAATTTTTAGTTTGCTCAGTCCAAATATTTTGGTGGCATTCTGTGATTGCTGGTTTCTGTAGCATTAATGATACAGGTCCCAGTATCCAGAAAGCAGAATCCACTTGAAGGCCCACCTGAATCCAGGAATGCAAACTGTACGCTAAGAATTTAATTTTAATTAGACGTTTGATGGACTAATACATGTCTGGGTGGTTTCATCGCAGATAACTTTGCTCTTTCGTGACACAAAAGACCTGCTGTGCCTTCCATGAAATCCCATAGTTTACCTTTTCTCAAGAGGTCTGTGTGTGGATTTGAAGGTCTGACAGCAAGTGCAGGGAGCTGCCCAGGGTGCAGTCTGTGCCGTGGCTAGTGCAGCGCGGCTGTCACTTGCCCTCTGGGACCCAGTAGCTGAACTCACTTTGACTTCTGAACTGTGTCATCAGAGAGATCCTGTCCCCAAATTTTTCCCCGGCTCGTTTTGACTTTTGAACTGTGTCATCAGAGAGATCCCGTCCCCAAATTTTTCCCCAACTCATTTTGACTTTCGATCTGTGTCACGGGACGTGTGGTTCCCGGATTCCCAGCTCCTCGTGCTCTCCTCAGGGCCGTGTAAGTGCCTGTGGAGGAACTGCAGGGTCTGGGTGTCGGTGCTGGTGTCGGTGCGTCCCTTCCCTCCCGCGCCGCAGAGCGCCGGCGCGGTGCCCCTCGCCTGGCCCTGCTGCCCAGCGCACTGACCTGCACTGACCTGCCTCAGCTCGTGTGTTTCACTCACTGCCTGATCTACATTTCAGGGAAGCTGTACACCACTAATGGTAGCAACTCTTCATCCTCAAGTAGCCACCATCACGCCGCAGTATGCGGTGCCCTTTACCCTGAACTGCGCAGCCGGCCGGCCGGCGCTGGTCGAACAGACGGCTGCAGTACTGGTAATTGCCTCCCTTGATTGTGTTCACTAACTGAGTTTTTGTTTTAACTTAGACTTGCAGAGGGCATGGAAGCATGTGCCATCTTGTGGCTGTGTTCTTGCTACATCTTAATGTCTTGTTGTTTTCCTCCCCAACATTGCTGAAGCACTGTCTGACTCTGACGTTTAGTGTGGCTCTGTAAAGAATCCAGATCCATTGACTATTCCCTTTGCTAGCCTAGTATTGAAAGCTCTTCTAAACTAGACCCTAGAAGAGCTGTAATCGTTCTTGTTCTTCGCTTACTCTCCTATCTTTGCCTTTTGATTGTGGAATACAAAGGAATCAGTCTTTAGCTTGACTCTGCTACAGGTACCTGGATGGCCAGAATTTGACCTACTTGGCAAGTTAGCTCCATATTTTGTTTCCAACACGTGTAAAGCTGCTTTGTATGGAGAAATGTTTCAGGTCATTAAGCACAGGCTAAAATCTCTAATGACAGCAAATCCTTTAACGTATTATTGCTTTAGCAGTTGATTTCTCTTAACCTCTGTTGAACATTGACAATAATTTTCTGGCCTTTTGTTATTTATAGCCAATCGCACGTAGCTTGCTTCATCCAGATAAAGATTCTGTTCTTCACAGATACTTTCAGTTGATATGTATTTCTTGGTTGAAATTAAAGGTGAGCTCTAGTATCCAAAACGGCAATAGGTAGCTTTTAGGTCGTTTGGAACAATTTTAAAAAAGGATGGGGGAAGGGAATGAACACACCTTTAAGAAGTGTATGTTTGCAAAATTGTCCTTTTCTATATTCTGGCACCTGCATCAGAACAACTTTGCAAGTGCCACAAAGAAGTCATTGTAAAACTCCAGAATCAGATCAGTGAAGCTTATGAAAACATTGCAGTGCACTGAAGTGCTGGTATCCTCACATGTCCTTCAAAGCACATTCCATTGTGTGAACCATGTTGTTTCTTGTGGCTTTAAAGTGGTAGTTTGAATGTCATTTTCTTCCGAGAGGGAGATCTCTGCTGAAGTGGAATTTGCTCGAGTCATACCTGTCCTGAAATTTAAACCCACTCATTTGAGTTCTTGTGAACCAAGTGAGCTGTTCCCTGGTTCTGAGGATGGGAAGGCAGGAGAGTGGGGTCCTCCTGGTCACAGCTCTGAGCTAAACAGACCCAGGGGGTGCTTCTTCTTTCCTCTTGTTGAATTTTGATTGCTGAAAGGCCGCAATCTGGGCTCCAAAAACAGCAAGGGGTGACTGTAGCAGAGCTTGGGACACAAGTGAGTTGTTAGTGATGTTTTCCAAAGCGTATTTGGGCTTTGATTCAACAGGCAAATTCGGTTCTGCTGTGTGTGTGCAGTGGACTTGAGGTTCAACTCCCCTGTACAGCAGCGGAGATCAGAGCCGGCTGTCTCCAGACTCTGAGCCTGCATTCTGAGTTTTCTCTGGAGGACTTGACTAGTTCTGTTTGGATTCTGGGAGCCTTTGGCGTGAATTTGCTCACCTTTAGTGCTTCCGACACTTCTCCCTTGCTGCTTCCCCTGAGTTTGCATTAGCCATTTGCTAAGCTTTGCATATTTTTGTCCTTCCTCTGTCAAAACAGTTCGTCGCTTGGAAGGCCCGATTTCTGCCTCTCATTGGGAATTTATATCTTGCTGTATTAAACTCTCTGCTTTGTCTTGTGCAGGTGTTGGCTTTTGGAAAGACGCATGGTGTGACTTTTAACATATTTCTCTTTTTATTTTTTATTTTTTCAATGTTATTGTTGTTATTATTATTATTATTCCGCTTATGTTGGCAGAGGTTTTAGCAGCTCTCTGCTTTGAAGGCTTCTTGTTCGGAACTGGTATTTGTACTAAGTGGATCTGTTACTTGCAGAAATACTGAATTTAAAACAGCAGGTTTTGCAGTTTAAGCTGCAGGAGAGAAAGCCATATATTATCAAAATCATGGAAATACTACGCTGTCAAATTTATTTGGACAGGAACATTGATAATATTAATGAATCGAACCTGCCTTCATGTAACTAAATTATCTCTCAGTGTGGTTTTTCTTAAATGCTTCAGTTGAGATGGGTGAATTTCCACAATAATAACACCCTCTCAGCTCTCTCAATGTGAGCCCTGCAAGGCAGAAAAGCAGAAAGGACCAAGTTGGCTTAATATTTTGGGACCTTTCAGCAGAATAGTGTAAATTTATGTTCAGAAAGAGTCCCGAACACTGCTGCTGCACCTGGCAGTGCAATACCTGGCTGCATGTACAGCATGATAAAAACACTGTTTTCTCCAGATGACAGCCGTGATAAAAGAGATCAACAAAATGTTGGAGAAGCTCGTTCCTCTGGTTTTCTTGTTCTTGGGAAAACACGCAAGGATGAGCTGTATCTCTGCAAGCTAACAATCCACCCCAGTGCATTTATTGCTTGGACAAATCTCTGCCTGCCCCTGCAGGAACTGAAGCCTAGTGAGCCTCGTGTCTGTGTTTGTTGTTTTGCAGCAGGCCTGGCCGGGGGGAACCCAGCAGATCCTGCTCCCTTCCACCTGGCAGCAGCTCCCAGGGGTTGCTTTGCACAACTCTGTTCAGCCGGCGGCCGTGATCCCAGAGACCATCGGCAGCAGCCAGCAGCTGGCTGACTGGAGGTAGGGATTGCAGGGGCTCCAGCTCCTTGCCAAGTGGGAATTCATCCATCGCAGTGCCCAGAATGTCTCCCTTCCCCTCAGGAGCTCGGTGCAGCTCACGGTTCCTGCAGTGTAGTCATGGGATTTGGGTCTCTTGTGTTTTCTCTGCTCCAGGAATGCTCATTCCCATGGAAATCAGTACAGCACTCTCATGCAACAGCCATCTCTGCTGACCAACCACGTGACATTGGCCACAGCACAGCCTCTGAATGTTGGGGTTGCTCATGTTGTGAGGCAGCAGCAGAGCAGCAATGTGCCAGCAAAGAAGAACAAGCAGCCAGCACCGAGCACAGCCAAGTAAGGATTCCGTTGCTTCCTTTCCCAGTCCTAGAAAAGCCGTGAGTTTGTTTGTGGAGGTTGCCTTTATGGTGTGAAAAATGTGTCTTCTGATCACAGAGGCATTGAGGGTGTAACTTTGTTGTGCTACAATTGCATTTAAAGATGTCTTGGAAAAAGCCTTTGTGCTGTAGTCGGTGATTTAAATTATATTAATTTCAGTGAGTGCAAGGACATGGTTGACCAAGTGCTTTGCTGTCTTTACTGAGGGGTTTTACACACACAGGGTGTTGGTGCCATAGCAGTGCAAGTGACAGAATTGCTCAACGAGGGGTGGCAGGTTTCTGGCAGTGTTCAGGTGGATCAGCCCCATTCAGAGCATCCCTGAGCGCCTTTGGCTGTGTCTGTGGCACTTTGCTGTTTGAGTGTCTGCACTGAGGTTCTGTTTGTGTATTTCAAGATGCTGCTGCTTGTATGTTCCTAATGCTGTTTGTCCCGGCCTCTGACCTGGAGCTGAATCCTGCTGTGCTTTTCCTGCAGGCCCAGCTCATCTCTAGAGCCTGTGCCCACCCAAGTGTACTCCCTGATCGGGAGCAGCCCCCTGCGCTCCACCTCCTCCTCCTCCAACGTGCTGGTCCCCGTGCAGGAGCAGCACCAGCCCATCGTGATCCCTGACACTCCGAGCCCCCCTGTCAGTGTCATCACCATCCGCAGCGACACTGATGAGGAAGAGGACAGCAAATACAAACCCGCCAGGTGGGATGTTCATTTAGCCTGTACTGGGCTGTGCTGGGCTCAACTCACGCATCAGGGAGAGTGGGGAACACGATGTGTGAGCCCTGGGCAGGCTCAGAAGAGCTGCATAAGACAGAATATTCTCCATCACGTCTCCGTGTTGTGCGTGTAGTTAATCCGAATTTTATCGGACGAGGAGGGAGGGTGTGAGGTCCCAGAGGGAGGTCTGTAACCTGGTGGGCAAAGCTAGAATGTTTCCCATTTGCATTTTGTCTTTTTTTCCCTGCAGTTTGGGTATGAAGCAGAGATCCAACGTCATCAGCTACGTCACTGTTAACGACTCCCCTGACTCTGACTCGTCCCTGAGCAGCCCCTATGCCCCAGACCCCCTGTCCTCGCTCAGGAGCACTGGGGGGGCCCTGGAGCTGCCCAGCAGAGCCGCTGCCGACAGCTCCAGCTCCCGGACCATCATCGTCCCGCCCCTGAAAACGCAGCTCAATGACTGCATCGTAGCCACCCAGGCTTCAGGTGGGTATCTCAGGGTGCTCAGGGGCTTTGCCAAGGCTCAGGTGCTCTCCTGTCCCTGACACATTCATCCTCACAGTTTTGAACTTCCCACATTGGGTCTTTCTCAGCTTTAGGTTTCACAGCTGCTTGGTCTGTTTTCGTAGTCCTGGATAGATTTACCTTTCATTTATGTTTGGCTGCATTTAGAAAGATCTGTAAACATTCCTGATGGTTTCTTAGTCACATTTGAAACCGTAATTAAAGAAAAGTCTCTGACAGAAAGAGTCAGTTCGGTGCCCAGAGCTGGTTACCACCAGCGTGGGAAGGGGAGGAGTGGACTAAGCTTGTGACATCTTCCAGGCATCCTGAGCAGCACCAGTAAGACCAAGCCAGTGGCCTCAGTGAGCGGGCAGTCGTCAGGATGCTGCATCACACCCACGGGCTACCGCTCCCACCGCGTGGTCACCAACGGCGTGCAGCCCCTCAACCTCAGCCAGGTGAGTCTGCCTGCCTCTGCTGGCCTTGGGCATGCTTTGGAACTGCTTTAGAAACGTGTAAGGCAGGGAGAAGGGCTGGCTTGCAAGAGGATCAATAGCTGCAAGCGCCAGTTCTTTGGAGCTGGTTCTGTCCTGGGGTGGCGCAGGGTAGGACAGACTCTGTGGGGAGCACAGGGGAAGTTTCTCAAGGCAAAGGATTTGTTCCTGTACCAGAGGGCAGGAGAAGGAAGTGTGGGTATGTCCATAGTCTCTCTTTGTGCTCCTTGTGACACCTGTCTTACAGTAGGTCCTTCTTGCCACTCAGGTGGGAGGGTGACACCAAGATCCAGCTGTTGAATTAGAGTAGCTTTGAAGGCACAGTATGAGGAAATTCTTCAGTTCTTTACCTTTCTTTTGATCTCACAGAAGTCCAACCAGGAGATTAAGACTGGGCTTTCTCTCTCAAACTAACAGTTAGCACTCAATATCTTTGAATGTTTCAATTCAAAGATTGGTTTCACTTCATTTTGTGTCAGGACTCTTGATCTCTGGGTCACACTGCAGCATCGTCTCAGAGGAGAGGGAGTGTTACCCCTGCAGTTCCCTTCTGGCATGGGCACCAGACAGGTTTTGTGGTGCTGAAACGGGGCAGCCCTGCTGCCACCCTCCCTAGGTGCAGAGGAGTAGATGTGTGAGGAGTTTGGGGCTGGGTCAGATCTAGGACCTGCCTGCGCTTGTCCAGCTGTGGTACCCCAGGAGTGGCAGTTTGGCCGCCTTGTAGAGAACAAGTGTAACCTTTGTCCCCGTGGAACTGCAGTCACCCTTCTCAGACCTGCGGGAGGGTGTCACGAGGGAGGGTCTGCAGCTGCGTCAGGTGGGATGGAGGTGTCCATCAGGGGGCTCTGGCTGCCCCTTGCCCGCCTGAGCATGACCACTGACCTCATTTACTCCTTCCCCTGCAGAACCAGCAAACCACAGTGCTGGCCTCCCAGGAGAGAAGTGGAAACGCTGTCCCACGCCGGCAGCAAGCTTACGTGGCCCCCCTCACGTCAACGATTTCTCAGGCTCCCTACACGTTCCAGCACAGCAGCCCAGTGCATCCCCACCTGGCAGCAGCCACGGCCAGTGCCCACCTGTCCAGCCAGCCCCACATGTACACTTACGCCCCCACCACTGCGGCCACGCTGGGCTCCACCACCTCCATCGCCCACCTGTTCTCCCCTCAGGGCTCATCGCGCCACACCACCTACGCTGCCCACCCCAGCACCCTGGTGCACCAGGTCCCTGTCAGCGTGGGGCCCAGCCTGCTGACGTCTGCCAACGTCCCCCCCGCCCAGTACCAACACCAGTTCGCTCCCCAGTCCTATATTGGTGCTTCCAGAGGATCTGCTATTTACACTGGATACCCGCTGAGCCCCACCAAGATCAACCAGTACTCCTACTTGTAGTTCCCAGTGAAGCACTGTCCTGCGATGGGCCTGAGAGGTTGGAGAAGGATTTCAGGTGAACCTTTGCCTGGGAATGACTGCCTGGTTCGTGTTTCTCCCTGATCTGGTTGTATGTTGTTCCCAAATGTCTCTGGTGAGTTCAGTCACTAACTGAGCAGCATGCTTTGTTACCAGTACGAGGGTCACTAATTAAGTTTTTAAAATTTTGCTTACTTTTTATAGATGCTTTTAAAAAATTCATGGTCACATTTATTTAAAATTGTTCTGTTGTGCTAATCAAAAGGGGTGTCAAATCAGTGTCTTGGAAGACAGATCCTGATGTCTTTTTTAACTTGTGTAACTTAAAAAGATTTGCAGATTCTATTTTAGCAGCTTGCACAAATCCACGTTGCCACTAAAAATGTAGTGCATGTTTATCTCATTACGTTGCTGGGGCAGTTTGAAAATCAGATTTACTATTTTAACATCTGTTCTCTAATTCACTTTGTCTTTAACAAATTGCTGGTTCTGCAAAAGCCATTACATCTCCATATATGTTTCTGTCAAAGGTGTTTTGTTTACTCCTCTGCTTTGTTTAAGGACTGGTAGAGGCAGCTGCCTTATACCAGCGACACGATACATTCAGGAGTGCTGTAAACCCTGGAGTCTGCTTTTTTTTTCGAAAATTCTCCATAACCCAGCTGAATTTTTGTTGTGTTCGTTGCAGAATTCTTCTAAGTGGTTCAAACCGTATTCAGGATCTCACTGTGTGGCAGAGCTCAGCAGCTCTGTCAGGGTGTTGTTGTTGTCTCCAGTTGAGAATGAATAGTGCAGCATTGCTCTAAAATTTGGTTTCTGCAGCTTATTAGATGCTAGCCCTATAATGGAGCTGGATTCCTTCACAGAAGCACAGGGCTTTGCTTTGTTCTGTTTTTCTTAATATTTTGCCTCACGTGATTCATTTAGGAGGGAGATGAATTTGAAATACAATGAAACATCACTGTATTGATGTGTACAGCTTTTTATACTCCTGTGAGCGTATCCTCCTGGATATGTCAGCAGCTACTCTAAAGCGCTCTTAACAAGACTTGTAAACAGTACGTGCATGTAGGAATTGCAACAAAAAATTAAAAAAAAGAAAAAACGAGACAAAAAAAGAGAAAGAAAAAGAAAAAAGGAAAAAAAAAATCCAGATTTTAAAGTTTATTACTGAATTTAAAACTATTTTAGAAGTTTTGTATTGGTGGTGTTTTAATATTTTACAGAAAATAAAATATGTACATATTGATTAGAAAAATATAACAAGCAAAACTTCCTGCTAACCCCAAATGTTCTGTCTTTGTAATCAAAATGTGTAGTGATTATACTTGAACTCTGTACTTAGTGTTTGTCTAATTCTTAAACGTTCCTGGGGATGGAAGTGTTGTATCCTTTGTATTTAAACCAAAATGAATTGATTCATGTCGGAATGTATGTGATATAATGCAATGGTTAGAGCTCATCACTGTAGCACTGAAGAGAGGAGTAGAGCTTCACGAGAGGAAAGGATACTTTGGATTTGTTTTGCACAGGTATGTGTGATGAAGAGTTGTTTGGTGTGTCCCCTTATTGTAGTGCCTTAAATGATGATGTAGTGTGACTAGAGTTTACAGTGAGCTTGCCTTACGAGGGACCAGCAAGCCCCCGTCGAATTGAAGCAATTCACCCACCCAGCTTTCCCCAGCCAGAGCAGCAGGATGGTGCAGAGCCCTCTCCCTGTCACCGCTCTCATCCGAGCTCCGTTCTTGTTCCCAGTGAAGCGATGTCCCCTTGAAGCTTTCCCTTGAAATGGCACATGTACTGTTAGTGTCTGTCAGTGCATTTCGGATAAGGTAGTGCTGGGAATGCATTGGAATGTTTAGTCTAATATTGCAGAAGTGATTAAATACGTGCAATCACTTTTATTAGGTTTAGTGTGGCGTTACCTTCCCCCACAGGAATAGCAGACGTGTCGTGTAAAATATTGCTAGCTTGGTGATAGAATATTTATACCAAAGAGAGCCTGCTGTAAAGCACATAATACCATTAAAAAGTTTTATAATGCTACTGCTAATGTGGAGTTGTTGGGAAGGTCTGTCAGCTGTAGCCCTGGTTAGTGTTCAGAGGAAATACTCACTTTGGATAATCAGTGCAGGTTTTGGACTACACTTTGTTTTCTTGGGTCCCTTGTACTAGGAATTATTTCTCATCTAACACATAAAGTATCTTGTCCAAAAGGATGATATAAACTGGTTTGAGCGGTCGTGTTACTGCAGCAATAAGAGGTTTGGTAACCTTGAACCCCAGTTTATGTTCCGTCCCAGTGGGAAGGAGGCCAGTCCTGAGCGGGCTGTGGCAAGAAATGCCAAAGTCATTTCTGCAAGCCCACGTTCCTGCTGGAAGGAAGCGTGGACTGGCCTGAGATGGATGGACCGAGGGAGGGATGGAGGGCTGTGGAACTGGACGGTAGCATTAGCCCACATTGATGTTCAGTGTGTTTGTAGTCGGAGCACTTCCGTGAGCGTGCGGAAAACCAACCTTGCTATGCCACATCGTTGCTGCAAACGATGCTGTTTGTTGCTGTAGGCACTTTCTTGCTTTTTTTGACATTGCTTGTGTTCAGTACTTGCCTTGAGATACCTCTTGGGTACAGAGTTGTGCCTTTCCACCGAAAGGCAAACCAAGCTCCAACTCCCTGTTTCACAAATAGGACTTCATGGAAAACACTTCACTAACAGGAAAAAAAAAAAATAAAAGACCTCTAGCAAAATCTGCTAATAATTTTGAGAACTTGCCCACTTCCCCCTAAAAAAAAGCAGCTTAAAATGTCCATTTAGAGACCTTGTAACACAATTAATCCCAATCAAATGTATTCCCAAAGCACGGTGTCATCTCCTCCACTGCCCGAGTTCCCAGAAGTTTTGGAACCAGGAGGATGAGATGGAAACGACGTAGATAAAATCAAACGTGCTCCATTTGGAACAAGCTGTCAATACCCCAAAATTCCTCTGTGATACACAGCAAACCCCACCCCAGCAGGGCCAGGGCCTCCCAGTCTGGCCCCAGTATATGATGCCCAGTTTAGGTGTATTGTGTTCTACTCTAAGGAGATACATCCCTTCTTGCCTTGCACATCCAGCCTCAAATTGGGTTCAAGAATTGACTCTCCTCATTGTCAGAGCCCGCTACACATTTTTGGGGAGAAATCTGCTATCTCTGGATAGGAATTGACATCCTTTAATTTTCCTTACAACTAGTTTGGGATTCACCTTTGGAATATTTGATAGCCGTGGTCCCAGCTAGGTTTGTCTGTGTGATTCTTGAGCTGTTCAATCAGTTTTCTCTTACCTGACCTGTATTTGCAGCTGTGATAGCCCCTGCAGAGGCAACTCCTGAGGCTTTCCTGCTTAGCACCTAATTGATGGGATGCAGTAATTTACCTCTGACTCAGCAATTTCTTTTAGTACATGAAACTAAATTGCTTCTAAATGACAGGATTGGCACAGCCCTGCTTTCTTTTTTTAATTTTATTTAAACTTCTGAATGGTGCCGCATGTCCACATGGTTGTTTGTTGCTAAACTTTATATAATGTGTGATTTCAGATTCAGCTTGAACTATATCTATCTCACTACATGTAGCAGTACATTATATGTAATGTTAGTATTTCTGCTTGAATCCTTGATATTGCAATGGAATTCCTACTTTATTAAATGTATTTGATATGCTAGTTACTGTGTAAAATTTAACTTTCTTTTATGGTTGTGCTCTTCCTTTTTACAAGCCGCTAGATACAGGTAGTTTCTGACAATTACTGATCTATGTTTGTATTGCTGATGTACTTAGGGGGTATGTAAAAATCATTTTAACAAAAGAAATAGATATTTAAAAATTTAATACTAACTATATGGGAGAAGGGTCCATTGTGAAAACATAGTTTATCTTTGGATTCAATGTTTGTCTTTGGTTTTACAAAGTAGCTTGTATTTTAAGTATTTTCTACATAATATGGTAAAAATGTAGAACAATTGCAATGCATCAATAAAAAGGGTTAATTTTCTGTACTCTATTCATTTGGTCACTTGGTCTGTTAAGGGGGGGGGTGGGAGAAGGGCTTGGGGATATCCAGAATGAGGTATCGATGGTGCGGGATGTGGATGAGAGATGCGGATTTGGGATGCAGATCGGGGACGTGGATTTGGGATGCAGATCGGGGATGTGGATCCGGGGTGCGGATGCGGGATGCGGATCCCGGATGCAGCGGCACTAGGTGGCACACTCGCCCCGGCACAGCACCGCGGCCCCGGCTCCGGTCGGTCCCTGCCCATGGCCCAGGAGCCCACCCCCGGTGCCGCAGAACCGCCCGGCCCGGCCGCTCACGGAGCTGCAGTGTCCGTCCGTCCTTCCATCCGTCCACCCACCCACCATCACACCACACCTGGGCTGACCCCGTCCCGGGGCTGCGGGAGCTGCCAAGTGGCCCCACACCAGCGCTTGGGCCGCCTCGGGCAAGCGGCTCCAAGGGCCGGCGAGTGGCCGGGCAGCTCCGGCTGAGGGCAGTGCCCGACCTGCCCTGTGCCAGCCCTGGCCCCGATGGCTCTGCCCAGGGGGATCCGCAGGACCCCGGCACGGAGGGGCCACGCAGGAGCTGCCGGCTCAGCAGCCAGGACCTGGGGGGACACGGGCTCGGGGGGACACGGGCTCCAGGGGCCACAAGCTCGGGGGGGACACGGGCTCCAGGAGCGGACACGGGCTCCAGGAGGGGGACACGGGCTCCAGGAGGGGACACGGGCTCGGGAGGGGGACACGGGCTCGGGAGG
>VZTD01003341.1:415459-431904 GCA_013397725.1 Rhagologus leucostigma | reverse complement strand
AGGGGGACACTGGTGCGAGAGAGGGACACGGGCTCGGGGAGGGGGACACGGGCTTGGGGTTGGTGGGCTTGGTGCCCACGGTGCTGGTCTGGCTTTGCCTCCACCAGACCTGGACGTGGCCGAGGCTCGGGTTGGCCGCTGGCCTTGGGCATCTCTGCGGCCAAGGAGCCAGGGCTGTGCCCTCGCTGTCCCGCGGGCTGTCCCCACGCTACGGCTCATGAGGACGTGTCCTCTCGCCCAGGGCTCCTGCGGCGCTCCCTGCACCCCACATCCCGCACTCAGCCCGTCCCCGGGCTCCTGCCCCATCCCCGCGGCTCGGGGGCACGGCGCTGGGTGGGCACTGCTGGGGCACGAAGGGGTTAAAGCGCCCGGGGCTGGTCTGCGGGGAAGGAGCAGCCTCCCCTCCCTCTGCACATCTGGATTCAATAAGGGCTGGGGAGGCCGGAGCATTCCTGAGCACTGAGCTGGAGGCTGCTCTCGCTGCCGGCCATGGGGCCCTGGCGCTGCCTGCTGCTCCTGCCGCTCCTCGCCCCGGCCCTGCGCGCCCAGCAGCAGCAGTTCATGGAGTACGTGGAGAGGCGCCTCACCCTCCTGGAGGTACAGCCCCGAGCAGGGCCCCACGCCCGCCCCACACCCAGAATCGCCCCATGACGGGGCTCCCAACCCTTTCTTCATGGAGGCCGGCGGGGCTGGGAGCGGGGCTGGGTGAGGAGGAGCTGAGATGGGGACGGAGCAGAGTTTGGGGTGTCCTGGCAGCCCCCGCCAGGGTCCTGCGCAGCTCAGCACGAGGATGCACGGGGGCGAGATGGGCGTGGGAGCACTGCGGGACAGGCGGATCACGGGAGCGGGGGCACTGTGGGTCTGGGAGAACCGCGGGGACACCACAGGAACGGGAACATCCCGGGTCTGGGAACATCATGGGAAAGCAGGGGCATTGCAGGTCTGGGAGCTTCATGGGGTCACCACAGGAATGGGGGCATCAAGGATCTGGGAGCATCGTGGGAGAGTGGGGGGCACTGTGAGTTCAGGAATATCATGGGGACATCACGGGGGTGTCACGGGAGAGCGGGGACATTGTGGACCTGGAGCAACACGGGAATGGGGGCATCATGAGTCTGGCAGTGTCGTGGAAGAGTAGGAACATCGTGGGTGTGGGAACATCGTGGGAGCATTGCAGGAACGGGCATCACGGGTCTGGGAACATTGCGGAAGCAACACGGGAGCTGGAATGGGGTGGGATGGGACCCAGAGACACGAGCCCCGTGTGGCTCCGGGGGCTCCCAGAGCCCGGGCAGGCTGGGACAGCTGCCACTGATGGGGCTGTGAGGTTTGGAGACCTCAGTGTCCCCTTGGCCACCCCAGGAGAGGATCTCACAGTGGCACGACCAGAGCAGCCGCTACTCCACGGAGCTGCGGGACTTCAAGAACCAGGTGCTGGGGATGCTGGAGGCGGCCGAGAAGGAGCGGGAGGCGATGCGGGCGGAGGCCGAGAGCGCGGCCGTGCGCGTGGACCGGCTGGAGCGGGAGGTGGATTACCTGGAGACACAGAACCCCGCCCCGCCCTGCGTGGAGGTGGATGAGACGCTGATGGACAAGCAGGTGGCCACAGCCAAGCAGAGGAAGAATGAGAAGTACACCAAGCTCACAGGTGAGGGGCTGCCGTGGCTCCCGGGGGGATGGTCCTGTGTGAGGGGTACCCCGACCCTTCCCAGCCCACCCCAGCCCAAATGTCCCCCAGCCACAGGCTCTGGCACTGTGTCCCAGCAGGGCATCTCAGGTGCCTCTGGCACAAGCTCCTGCATCTCCCCCAGCCTGGGAGCTGCATCCAAGCCCCAGGCCGGAGCCCTGTGCGTCTCCGAAGCCTCTGGGGCAGGGCTGGGGTGAGGGTGGCTCCCCTGCCCGCGGCTCTAGGGGACTTCTCAGTGCCACCAGAGGTGCACTTAAACCCCTTCAGCGAGTTTGCAAGGCAGTTGCCTGAGGGCTGGGGTGGGACAGGGTGAGAACCCAGCACGGGGCAGCAGCAGTCCGGCTGCAGGGTTGGGCGGTTCCAAGGCTGTCACGGCTGCCCCACTCCTGCAGATTGCAGTGACACCATCGCCAGTGTCAGGGCCATGAAGATCCTGAAGCGTTTCGGCAGCGCCTCGGGGCTCTGGACCAAGGACGCTGCGGGGAGCTCGGAGAAGATCTACGTGTTCGACGGCACCGCCAATGACACGGTTTACGTCTTCCCCCGCATGCGGGAGTTCACCCTCTTCTCTGCCACCCGCAAGGCCTCCCGCATCAAGCTGCCCTACCCCTGGGTGGGCACCGGGCACCTCGTCTACGATGGGCACCTCTACTACATCCGCCAGCAGGGCCTGTCCTTCCAGGTGATCAAGTTCAACCTGGCCAACAAGACGGTGGTGGACAGCTCGGTGTTCCCGGCCGAGGAGCAGATCCCCGTCTTCGGGCTCTCCCCCTCCACCTACATCGAGGTGTCGGCGGACGAGGAGGGGCTCTGGGCCATCTACGCCACCAAGGAGGACGAGAAGAACATGTGCCTGGCCAAGCTGGACCCCACCTCGCTGGACATCGAGCAGATGTGGGACACGCCGTGCCCGCGGGAGAACGCCGAGGGCGCCTTCGTGGTGTGCGGGGCGCTGCACGTGGTGTACAACACGCGCCTGCCCAGCCGCGCCCGCGTCCAGTGCGTCTTCGACGTCAGCGGCACCCTGGCCCCCGAGGACGCCTCCCTCGTCTACTTCCCCAAGCGCTACGGCTCCCACTCCAGCCTCAAGTACAACCCCCGGGAGAGGCAGATCTACGCCTGGGACGACGGCTACCAGATCATTTACCGCATGGAGATGAAGAAGAAGCTGGAGGTCTGAGGGGCCCCCGGCGCTGCTCAGCCCAGCCCGCAGGACGGCGTCACTGCCTCTTCTCCCGTCACTGTGAAATGAGGAAATGCTGGACCCCCGCCCCAGCCACCCCCCGGCACGGGGTGTCCCTGCCTGGGAGCACCCTGCAGAGTCCTGGACTAATTTAATGAGGTTTTCTTTTCTGATATAATGAATAAATACTACGCAGCGAAGTGCAGCCACCTGCCTGGGGGAGCGTGGGGCGCTGGGCAGGGCTGCCAGAGCCTGGAGCTCCACACTGCCCTGAGACACCCCAAAAGACTCTTCCCAAGGGTGGGGAAGGGCTCAGAGCAGCGAGCGCAGACAGACCTTGGGTGGGTGCCTGGGCAGGGGGGCTGGGCTGGGGCTTCGGGCAGGAGTTTATGTTTGGGGCTTTGGGTGAGGGTTTTGGAAGGGCTTTAGGGCAGAGATTAAGCTGAGACTTTGGGCAGGCTGCTGGTCAGGGCCAGCTTGTTTTACATGCACAAAACTGAGCAAACAGCAAAATCTCTTAATCTGGGAGGACAACAGGAGATTTCCCTCCCGTGCCGGGGCGGTGCCCCAGCCGGCAGGCCCCAGATGTTGCTGATTTACTGAGTTTGTTCCTAATGAAGCGCAGGCGACTTCCCCCTGCAGCCGCAGAATCTCCACCTTATGTAAGGCCCCGGGTTCCCCCATCCCCTTCCCTTCCCTCTTCCTCCGGCACTGAGTTCCTGCACAGAGCAGCCCCAGAGGGGATGGGGCAGGACAGGGCAGGTGCTGGGAGCTGCCCGGGGCCTGGGGACAGCCCCACATTGCCACCAGGCCGTGTCCTTCCTGCCCCAGCAGAGACTGTCCCTCGTGCCCTCACTCGCCCCACACCCCTGCAGGGTGCAGGGTTTGGCCCATTTCTGTCCCTGGGCCCCCCAGAGACCCAGGACTGCTGTGATTTGTTCCCGTCACAACATCCTGAGGGCACAGAGGATGGACTGGGAGGTGTTTCAGCGCCTTGAGCGTCCCTTTTTCCCCGTCAGAGGTCAATTCTGGGGACAAGCATTGAGGCCACGGGCCGGGCTGGCTGGGTGAGGGTTGCATCCTGCTGGTGCCAGTGCCAGGCTGCCCTTGGGATGAGAGGCCAGGAGCTGCCTGGGCACCCCAGGGAGGTGCCAGCCCCACGGGGAGCACCATTGCCAAGCACCTGAGGGGCGCCCATGGCCACCTGCTCTCCCGGGGCTGTGGTGTGGCTGTGCCACCCCCGTGCCACCCTAAAGCCCGTCCAGCATCCCCCCACGCCCGGCTCCAGCCAAACTGCCCTGAGACATGGAGGGCACTTGGTATTTGCCTCAAGTTCTTTGGTATTATAATCAAATTGGTTGCATAAGAAAAACCTTCAAATACACGCTTTGAACGACTGTAATTGGCTGGTGCTGAAAGTTCAACACACAGTGCAAGTCAAGCGGAGAAACTATCCAAGTGTGAAGGACTCTGTGAACTGTCAAGTTAATTTATGGCCCTTTTCAAGATCAATAACGGCGGTAACAGAAATATAATTTTCAGAAATCTCACAGTAGTAAATAATTACACCGATGATTTCTCCAGCTTGAATTAAAATTGATGGGGCGGTAATGATTCTGCACCAGAAACCGTCTTGTAGCCTGGAACAAGTCCTGCACAATCAGACCTGCACTTCCCTGTGACACCTGGAGCCTTCTCCTCTCCAGGTGAGCACCCCCAGCTCTCCCAACCTGGCTCCAGAGGGGCTCCAGCCCTCGGACCAGCTCCGTGGCCTCCTCTGGCCTTGCTCCAGCAGCTCCAGGTCCTCCCTGTGCCGAGGACCATGGGCAGAGACGCCCCTCGCTAAACCAGGACCATCAGAGCACCACGAGCTCCTGTGGAATTTGTTTTGTACAAACACTTTGGGAACGAGGAGTAAAATGAAGGAAATAACCGCAGTGCCCGATGGGCTCCTAGAGCACAGCACTTACCTCACACTCCACAGCTTCAAAGTACTTCAGGAGACATCAGCTAATTAATCCTTGGAATAATTCCCGTAAAATGGAACAGCCTTATCTCCATCTGCTGACAAACACTGAGACAAAAACCACGTTTGATCACGAGGGGTGGTTCAGCTCTGAGCTGGCCGGAGGCACACTGTGACACGGGGGTGGGGACCAGGACCCTCAGTGCTCTGAGTGCTCCCAGCTCATGGAATCAGGGAACGTCCCATAGGGACATATGAGAATCCCACCCTGTGCACGTCAGAGAAGCATCAAACAGACCCAGAGTTGCCACAGTCAGAGAATCAGGGAATGTCCTGAGCTGGAAGGGACCCACAGGATCATCCAGCCCAGCTCTTGGCCCTGCACCGACACCCCAACAACCCCACCCTGGGCATCCCTGGCAGCGCTGTCCAAACGCCCCTGGAGCTCTGGCAGCCTCGGGGCCGTGCCCATTCCCTGGGGAGCCTGGGCAGTGCCCAGCACCCTCTGGGGGAGGAACCTTTCCCTGATACCCAACCTAAACTCCCCTGGCACAGCTCCAGCCGCTCCCTCGGGTGCTGTCCCTGTCACAGAGAGCAGACATTGTCCCCAGGCTGCCTCCGGGATGGGGTCACCCTTCTCATCCTTCCACTGCTGAGTCCCTGCTATCCCCCAGTGCCACGGAGGAGTGTGAGGGACCTCAGACAGGCCTGTCTGGGTGACTCTCCTGCCAGATATCCCACAGGAGAGGGGTCACTCGTGGAAGAGAGGAGCAGCAGGGACACGGGTTCCTGTTTGCCGTGGGATGGACATCCCCCACCCCCACAGGGGTGGCTCTGCCACCTGCAGGTGCCAGAACTCATCATCTCCTGCCGGGGCTATCGATTCCTTCCTTTTCTTGCTTAAATATTTATTGACCCCATTAGGAGAAAGCAAAGGTTGTGCCACAGCTGGGGAGTTGTTGTCAGGGCCCTTGGTGCCCTCAGGGGTGTTGATTGTCTCCACCAGCCACCCTGGCACTGCCCGGCCCCAGCCAGGACCCCCAGTGGGAGCAGCAGCACCTCCAGCCCTGCCCGTGGGGTGGCCTGGGCTGCCTTGGTGGGACCCAGGAATCCCTGGTGGGATGCAGGGATTCCGGCTGGATGCAGGACCCCATCGGGATGCAGGGACCCTGGCAGGGCTGCCTCAGGTCCCTCTGTGCCGCGTGGAGGTGGGTTTTTGTGGCTGCTCCCCGTTGCCCTGCACTGCCCAGCCCTGGCTGCCCTGCCTCTGCCCCCCCAGCCGCCCCTGCTGAACCGACAGAGATTCAGGGAAATTCAGCCTTGACTCGAGGTCACCAGCGGCAGACATTCCCTGTTCTTCCAGTTTGGTCCTGTGCGGGTTACCCGGAGCAGACACGGACAGCCGGACCCTCTTCCCCACAGAAGGTTGTGAAAAACCTTCATCCCTTCATTCCCCTGCCTCTGGTCCCGTTTTCAGCCCCCAGTGGAGGCGGCTCTGGGGCCGGGATTGCTCCTGTTCCCCCTCCAGGGCTGCAGCAGGAGGTGGCCCCACACCCAGCCCCGGGCAGGGGCAGTGGGATCATCCTTTCCAAAAGGAGGGGTTAGTGGAAAATATGATAATGGGGCCGCTCCAGCCTTCCTGGGAGTCTGCAGCTCCTTCTGCTTTAATTGCCAAATACTTTATCTCTTTAAAGAAAAGCCTCTATAAGTAATAATCCCTTTCATCTCTGCTCCTCTTGAAAAATACTCCTCTTTGCGAGGCAATCGGGTCAAGTAAATTGAGAAGTTGTGTTATCAGTGGGAAAGAGAAACTGAGATCTTTGGGCTAATTTTTTCTCCTTTGTCTAATTCTCAAGGATATTGACTTTATTCCGCTCCCTGACTCTTTTCCAGCTCACAGGAGCTATTGATAAAGTGAAATGGCTCTGCGTGTCCTATTAGAAACACAGGAACTAAAATTAAAACCAGGCAACTTAAACAAGTGCATTATGAAGCTCCCATTGTACTGAAACAGGCAGAGGGGGATAATTCTCCATTTAATACTTTCTTAATGGCTGGTTGGCAACTCTAATCACTGGCTTTTAACTTCGAATAGGTTTTCCTGCCCACGGAACATCTGGCTGAGGTGTAACTCATCACACACGAGTCGGGAGGCAGCAAAAGGAGGCAGCAAATCTCCCCGCAGGGACTGACAGCAGGGCTGGGAGGACACCGGGGCTTGGGATGAGCTCGGACGTGCCAAGAGGGACACGGAGAGGCAGCACCTCCGTTACAGTCCTCAGCATTCCCTAATGGAAGTGCAGAAAAAGTAAAACCGAATTCACCCAAAGCGCTTCCTGACACGGGAATCATCCCTCTGAACGTGGGATCTCGATGGGTGACAGGGATTTGGAATGTGTGCTCCAGCCCAGCTCTGTTATTTCTGATTTTGTCACTGTCAGTGAGCTCAGGGGCCTGCAAAGCACTTGGTGGCTTTGGGGACAGGAGGGCTCTGGCTGCAGGGACAGGAGCTGTGGGGTGCCAGGGGAGGCTTTCCTGGCACGTGTGCCCCTCGCCTGGAGCTGGCCTGGCCGGGGGTGCTCAGCCTGGCAGGGGCAGAGCCCTGGGGGGACCCTCATTCAGAGCCATTTCTGCCTGGGGGAGCTGCTGGTGCTGCTGCTGAGATTTGAGGACGAGCACATCGTTCCCCGGCTGGGCCCAGCCTGGCCCCACTTCCCCCAGCCCCACTTTTCCTCCTCAGGCACCAAACCCAGCTCCTGCCAAATCCTCCGTGGCACAGAGCTCCCCTCATCCCTCTGCAGCCCCCCAAACCCTCCAGAGCACTCACACCCCCCGCACTGCCCTCTTCCTCTGTCAGAGATGTGCTGCATCTTCCCAAAGGAAGAGACAGAAATGGACATCTCTTTCTAAAGGATGAATTTTGCAGAACGATGGAGTCCCTGCCGAGCTGGGTTCCCCCTGCCCCAGCCAGCCTGAGGATGCCCAGGCTCCTCTCATCCTTCCCAGCACTGTCTACTCCTTCCTTCCCTCTGGAAATAAAGTCTTCAAACTGGGAGCTCACAGCCCTGACGGAGGAGCGGCGGCTTGTGACGCACCAAGTTTCAATATCTTCTGGGCAGTTTCATTTACCAACAGATTTTTCTGCTATTTTGGTTCTTTGATCAAGATGGATTATTTTCCCTGAGCTGCTCCCGTTTGTGGTAATGTGTCTCCATCCCATCCAGGAAGGATTTTGCTGACAGGAGGAGGACCCACGCGGGCGGCTCGCCCCATCCCAGGGATTTCACACATCCTGCAGTCTACATGATTTCACCAGGATTTTCTTTGGGGTGTTATTATTACTAATGCTATTATATCAAAGTTGTTTCCCGAGGACAGAAAAATACCAGCTCAGCTATTCAGCTAAGCAGTTCTTTAATTTCTTGCCTCTCAAAATCAGCTCCCCGGTGCCTTTTTGGAATAGATCTGAATTTTCTGCTTTAATCCTTCTTCCTGAGGCAAAAGTGCTGAGGGGTGAAGTGACTCTCCCTGGGAAAGGAGGGTTGGGGTCTCTTTCCCAGTGCTGCAGCTCAGGGATCAGGAGTCAGCTCCAAGAAATATCGGGGAGAGATTTTTTGTCTCTTTGCCTCCAAATCCCTCATCCCCCGCTGGGATGAAGCAGCAAATTTGGGGTTCCCAGCCCTCCCGACTTTCCATCTGCTGGCTGGGGAAGGATGAGTGGTGCAGGCAGGGCAGGGGAGGCTGGAGTGACACCAGGATGCAGAATTTGGCGGGGGGGGGCTGGACCAATTCCTCCCCAGCACAGCAGCCCTGGCTCTGCCCATGCTCCTGTGTCCTCCTGCTGCAGGTGGCCGAGGACCTGGAGGGAGATATAACCATGGTAACTGGGATTATCCCGGAAAATTGCTGCCATTACTGCAGAGGTAGGGTCAGAACAAACAGAAATTATCAATTTTCCTATTTCTAATAAAACGCAGGAGTGTGTTATTGACTCGTTAATTGCTCAGCTAAATGGATTTCTCCTAAATTACCTCCTAACCCTTGTAAATGAAAATGATGCAAAGATTAGCGCTTCCATGGGTTTGCTCAGGGGAGGAGAAATGAAAGGTCTGATTCCCCACCCGTGGCAGAGGGGCTGGAACTGGATAATCTTCAAAGTCCCTTCCAACCCAACTCAACCCAAACCATTCCATGATTCTATCATTCCCTTTTAACCTAAAATTGCTCCGAGCCTTGCAGCCTGGGGGATCCTTGGCACCACACAGGCCGTGGAGCCACGCTCGGCTTTGTGAGCGGCTGCTGCAGGAGACTGCAGCTCTCAGCTTGGCTCGAAACTGTCGGTTCTCCCCTGAGTGCAGGTTTGCAGGAAATTGGGAGTTTAAATGAGAAGTATTCCTCTCCAACTGAGCCACTCCAATATCAGTGTCAGCTGCCACCTCCTCCCATTCCCAACCTGGGCTTGCCTCGGAAATTGAAATGTTCAGCTTGTTAGAGAATAAATGAAGAAAGAAATATAATTTAATCAAGAGACATCAGTACCAATAAATCCCATGAAATTTTGCACAGCTGGGGTGTAGTGCCATCAACCCCTCGCACGCTCAGCTGCGCGCTGGCAAACCAGGCAGCTCTGAGCCCGCTCTTCCATTCTCCTCTTCACTGCAAGAGCCACTTCCAGAGGCTTGGAGGGACATGCGGGTTCAGGAAATAATTATTTTAATTGCATCATCAGCTCCGTTCCTGCTGCCAGGAACTTTCGTTTTGGGAATGGCAGCAGCATCCAAGAACCCCATGGGTGGCATCGCCCTGGAGGGATGAGCTCGGAAAGGTCCTGATCCATGCCAGCAGCATCCCTTTTGTCTGGAGAACCCAACACAGCTGGGTCTGCACTCCCAGCGTGGCACTGGACCAGTCCCGAGGCACCACAGGAGCTCCCAGTGAGCAGCCTGAGGAGGAGGCTCCTCCACATCCGTGGGATGCTCCCTGGTGCAGGATCCTGCTGGCCTGGGGAAGGAGGGGAGAATTCCCTCAGCACCCGAGGAGCAGCTGGTGCATCCCTGTGGAGGGAGCAGCTCCGTGAGGACACAGAGGGCAGCAGTCAGAGGGTCATTAGACAGAGCCGAGGTTGTGCAACAGGCAGGAAGGTGCTCCTGCTTTCTGCAACCGTCACGTCCCAGAAAAACCACATTGAATCATCTCCGGGAGGTGGGAGCCGTGCCCGGAGCTGCTCCCGGCGCAGCTGCCTCTGGAGCAGAGGTGCTCCAGGGGGTTTTCACCCTGCCCAGGAGCGGTCCCGTGGCAGGGGATGGTCCTGTGGGAAGACCAGTGTCCGCACTGGGCTGGTGCAGGGCGGAACTGGGACAGGGAGACTTGGTGGGGCATCCCCGGCGGGGTGGGCAGGGTGGGCTCCAGGAAACCAGCAGAGCGATGAGCAAAATCCTCCCTCGTTTCTCTCAGCCACCCGAGAGGAGCGCCGGCGAAGCGGCTTAATTAAAAAATTACCGCTCCTCCACTCTGTCCCTGCCGACAGCCACAAACCCTCAACCACGGCAATTTGAAATGGAGAGGGATGTGCAGCTGCTAATGGGAGATTAGGAGAAATCTTCCACTTTGGAAGCAATGAACGAGCCAGGAAAGTATTTGCATATGTGAATTGGATGGCTGGGTCTCGCTCCGCATCCTCCGCGTGGCTCTGGGATGTTTCCCTGCCCTGCGCCCAAATTCCCCCCAGGCTGCCGCACATCGCATTCCCGTGGGGTGCCCTTGGGGGTCCGGCAGTGGAATCCCCACTCGGCCGCTCCCGACAGCTCCTCCACCCCCGGGGAACGCGGATCTGGCACAGATCTGCCACATCTGGCACGGCAGCCGGGAAAATGCTGCTGGGATTCGGGGTGGATTTGTCCCCTAATCGCATTTTCCCTGTTATTTCGGGTGCCGCAGGTTACCGCGGCTGCTCTCGGCTTTGATGCCGGCTGTTCCCACGGCAACGGAGCAGGCTCTGGGTTTGTCCTGACCCATCCAGGTACTTTATTAGCTTTAACGAACTGTGTTTTTAATAGAAGCCTATATTGGATTTTTGAAATATACGTGCTTTAAATACCACGTTTTTAATTAAAAATGACATGGGAATGTAAGATATATAATTATATTTGCATGACTAATGCACTGTCTTAAATATATATATATATATGTATGTATAAAGCTGTAAAATATAATTACAAATTATTCTTGGGAAAAGCCCGGAAAAAAATTACATTTCTTGTACATTTAAGTAGCATTGCTGCTGCAGGGGTTTGGGAGCCAGGCAGAGCTCCTGGGATGCCTCTGGCTCTCGGACAGAAATCCAGAATATCCAAGCCTGTGCATCCGCAAAGAGGAGACAAATTCCACTTCTCCCAGGCTCACCTGCAGCTCTGGCTCCTTGTCAGAGAGGGTTTTGGAGTGATGCTCACCCCAGCAAAGGAGCAAACTGCACCACCTCTTATTGCCAAATGAGTCACGGAATCACGGGATGGTTTGGGGGGAAGGGACCTTAAAGCTCATCCAGTCCCAACTCCAACACTTTCCACTATCCCAGGTTGCTCCAAGCCCCGTCCAACCTGGCCTTGGGCCCTTCCAGGGATCCAGGGGCAGCCACAGCTTCTCTGTGCCAGGGCCTCACCACCCTCACAGCCAAGAATTCCTTCCCAATATCTAAACTAAATCCACCCTCCTTTAGTTTAAAACCATTCCCCCTTGTCCTAATCCAGCAGGCACCTCCTGCACCGTGCAGGGATAGCCCAGGTTCCTGGGATATCCAGTGCTGAGATGAGCATCCCAGCCCCCTGTGCCCCCTGGGTTTGCTCATCCAGGAGCTGCGACTCCCTGGAAGTGACAGGCGGGGTTTGCAGTCGCAGGGAGAACATCCTTGCGTGAGGCATTAGAAGCAGAGATGAGATCCCTGACCCGGCATTTAAATAAGTGCACAGCTGCACTGACGGATAATCGTAAGGGCAGGGAGAACAATGAGGGCCCTGGGGGAGAGAACCTCTGGCAAAATGAGATTGAGAAGTCTGGGGCTGCCTAATTAGAGACACGATTAGGAGGGCAAATAACAGGAGTAGTAAAAGTGAAGAACAAACAGAGGACTGAGATCAGGATCTGGAGGATCAGGGCTGTAATTTTCTCCAATGAGCTATATATAATTTTCTGTCTAATTTATTATCTTGCAAGCAAAGATAAAATTATCTGGACTGACGTTGCTTGAACTAAAGACTGAAGGAGAACTGGGATGTGTTTGGGACTGAGCCCATTGATTGAATGCTCTTTACAGGCCAATCAAGAATTATGTGTAAATAAAAGGTTTGGGAAGAAATAGAATAGAATTGAAATCAAAGCACGCAAAGCTGCTCCTGCCAGAGAGCTGGGCCCAGGGAGGGGGCAGGGCAGCTGGAGTTGCCCTGTGCCCACAAACCCGTGTCTGTCACCACCGAGTCACCCTTTGGAGTGGCAGCAATCGCCGTGAGACCCAGGAATGTTGTGTGTGTCCCTGCACTGCCTTCTCTGCTGCCTCCAGCGTCCCATGAAGCTGCACAGAGCTGAGTTTGTGGTTCAGAGTCCCAGAACCCCCATCTGCCAGTCCCTCCCTCCAGCTCCTCTCATCCAGGTGGGGTTTGCCACTCTCGTTCCCCAAAACTTGCCACGTAAAAGTGATTCCCAGCCGTGGGGAACGGAGCCAGCCTTGCTGTGGCAGCTGTGACACACACATCAGTACCGAGGTCACATTTATGTCTTAGTTGCTATTTTTTCCCCTAAGATAATTAAAGACCATGTTTGTTTATTTCTTAAACCCTTATAAACCCCCGGTTGTTTTCTTCCTCACTGGCTTTTTTTTTTTTGGTGGGTGTGATTTGCCAACCTGTGAGCAGCATTCTGTAATTAGCAATTAAAGGCCACATTTGGAGACTAAATATAAATTGTTATGACAAGATTCTTCACTTTGCCAAACAAATGTGTTGCTGATGTATGAAAAAAAAGCCATCACACAATAATGTGATCAGTGGGAAGCCAGTACTGGAGAATATCACCCTGGCTGGATATTGGGAAGAAATTCCTCCCTGTGAGGGTGGGGAGGCCCTGGCACAGGGTGCCCAGAGAAGCTGTGGCTGCCCCTGGATCCCTGGCAGTGTCCCAGGCCAGGCTGGACAGGGCTTGGAGCACCCTGGGACAGTGGCAGGTGTCCCTGCCCATGGCAGGGGGTGGCACTGAATGGGTTTTGATGTCCCTTCCCCCCAAACCATTCTGGGATTCCATGTCTGAAACTCACTTCCCACTGGATGTTTTCCGCTTTTTTCTCGGATACGACTTATTTTGTTCCCAAGTTGGTGGGAGGGCGCAAGGCTGGGACAGTTCCCAGCCCTCTGATCCCTCACAATGAGCTGGACCTGTGGGATCTCTCTTGTCCCCGAGTCCCCAAATTAAACCAACCATCACCACAGGGCCACCCTCCCTTCAGTGTCCCCTACCCTCCCTGCAGCCAGTCAGTTGCTGATGAAATTTGAGACCGTGAGGCCAAAACTGAAGACAAAGAAGGAAAAAAAGGAAAGGAAGGTCTGGGAATGCTCTGTGTGTTTATTTTGCTTGCAGTACTCAATAAAACCGACTGGTCATTTGTGGCTGCTTGCAGCAGCGTCCTCCCCTTTGCAGCGAGTTTCAAAGGAGCCCCAGGATGGCCAACCCTCCTGTGGGACGTGGCCCTGGGGTGACCCTCCTTATTTAGCTTGGAAATAATTGAAATTTCCCCGTGAGTTGCTATTACAGGGTTGAGAGCAGCAAGTGAAGAGCAAGAAAACAACTCAACAAATCTTGGGATGGCACTTGTGCCGGGCTCAGCTCCTTCGCAGAGCTCTAATCCCTCCCTGGCTGGAAGGGAACTGTTTGCCCTGGTACGTGGAGCTCGTCTCCGTGAGTGTGACCGATCCCCGCCGTGGCTGCGCCGGGACGATGACAAACACACAACGGGCTGATTATCCCCTGGCTGAAGGATGTGGCAAAATCTCAGCATTTCAAATATAAATGTAGGGGGGGGGTTGAGCAGCCCAGGCGGGGGTGAGATCCAGTTTTCCAGCAATGCGAGTGACAGCCAGTATTGAGTGGAAATTGATTATCTGTGTGAAGCAAGGATTAAAAATAGCAGCTTTGTGTCAAACCCCACGTATGTTTTGACTAAATCCTCCATAACAAGGAGAATGGATAAAAGATGGAGATTATACAGAGAACGCCAAAACCCAAAAAGCCTGGATTAGAGAAGAAAAGGATTTGAGTGGGTTGGTGCAATTAATGATTGTCAAGTGCCATCAGCTGGGACTGCTGTGGCTTCTTCTGGGGACGTCTTGCCCTTTGGTTTGCCCGCCTGCCAGAGGCACTGCCAGCTCAGTGCCCTGCTCCCCTGAGGCTCCTCCAGCTCAGGCAAAGGTCCAGGGCTCGGGGCCAGTGTTTGACCCAGCCGGTCAATCAGTTTTAATGATCAGAAACTCCTCCCCATAATTGGACACGGGACATTCCCAGAAAGGACAATGGTCTCAGAGAGGTTGTCCTCCCCTTGTTCCTCAGCAGAAGCCCACAGAACACTCTGTGCTGGGGAAATAATGCAGTTTTAGCACTTTTTTGTTGCAGTGTGCTTGAAATGCACTTTTTGCTGCTGCAACTGGTGCTCAGCTGCTCCCCGGGGGATGGTGTGACTGTCCCAGCCCAACCAGGAGCTGCAGAGCTGAGGTCTGCTCCAAGCGACACCGTCTGCCCTTGCCCAGCCCCACACGGTGCCAGGCTCTGTCATTATCACGTTTTATGGCTCCCACTGCGATCACTGCACCCATCCAGCACCGCACAACACACAATTACTGCTTCCACAGGAGGAAATATTTCACCAGACAGGGCAGCACTTACAAATAAAATAATTTTATTGAATTTCTGCTTCTATAGCATGTGGCACATAAAGAGAATTAAGACACAAGGTGTGATGAGGAATGATGTATTTACCCTTCACCGAACAAAGGATTCATCTCACCCAGGAGCAATGCAAACACCCCTCTCTGCCAGCCGTGCTGTGCAGCCGGGGGTGACGCGGTGACATTTGGGAAAATGGGAACTGAAGTTGACCTGAGGATTGTGGCTGATGAACACAGTCCTGCTAACCTGAGGGGAGGAGAACCGGCTGCCTCGCTCGCAAATTCTACCTCAAAACCAAAATATTTGCTTTTGCTTGATTTAATTAGGGTGGAATAAACAGCGCTAACGCACTTCTTAACTCAGAGAAAAATCCGTGATGAGAAGGTGTCCAAAATCCACAGCTGGCTGATAAAGATCAGCTGGTTTAGCTGCAAAGCCAGTACTTGGAATGTTCTAACTTCATTCTTGGCCTCTGCAGCCAAGGAGCCAGCAAAGCTTCATTTTTTTTTTTTTCCCAGAACTTGACCTTCCTTCAGGGCTTGGGCTGAGAAACTTTATTCTTTAAGGAAGTGCTGACAGTCTCGAGAAAAAAGTTTGGAAGCTTTTTTTAGCATCGGTCATGTGTCTGTGTTTCCCTTTCCCCCTTGGGTCACCTTTCATTACTTGGATGAGATAAGAAATAGAGATCCAGTGGACATGCAGGGGTGTCACCCATTTCTGTAACATCTTCCCCCTTTTTTTCTGAATCCCACCCATGGCAAGGCCGTTCCCTCTGCTCCAGATAACGCAGGGATGTCCTGGGGGATGAGCAGCAGCTACAAAGAGGGCTGAAGAAACTGTTCATGCAAATAGCTCTGGGGAGACTTCAGATACAGGGGAAAAAACCCAGGGCTTCCCTCCTGAGGAATCAACAGCATTTTTTTATATATGACAAAAGGAATTATGGGTTACACACTGCACAAACTTCTAAGAGCTCATGGACACCTCTACATGAACAGGAAACCCGGGAACGCTCTGCAGGGCTGGGGCTGGCCACGAGGACGGAGCTGCTGGCAGCTTGGAAGAGTCTCTCCCATCTTCTGCCACGGCTTTCCCAGTGGCCGCTGTCCCCTGTCCCGGCCACCTCTGCTCCCTGCAGACACCTCCTCGCCCCTTTCCAGCCTTCGCACACACTAAAAACTATTTTACACGTTATTTTACAGACCAAACTCCCAGCACACGTCTCAGTCCACCTTCTCCCTCCGGAAACAGATCCGCACAGCAAAAGCCACAAAAATAACATCACCTTGGGAGACATATTAGACAAAAACATATTTGACCACAAAACGGGTTTCTACCTTTACTTACGCAGGAACAACTAGACCGGAAAGTCCCGCTGCTGCCACCGCCCCTCAGCAACCACTGAGACTGAAGGCCAAGTGCAAAAATTACTTGGTTTAGTCCCATTTTCCTCTCCCTGCTCCGGATCATGGTGTGGGGGGTGGTTTGGGAGAGGGACAGGAGCCCTGGCTGTCGAAGCTCGCGGCCCGGCCGTGCCACTGGGGACAGAAGAGACAGCAAATGAAGCAAACAGGAGAGCTTATCTGGGGTTATTCCCAACCCTGCACGGTGTTGTCCCTCTCCTCTTCCTCAGTATTCCCATCCCATCCCATCCCATCCCATCCCATCCCATCCCATCCCATCCC